>WCAA01000055.1:0-168189 GCA_010623925.1 Antarctomyces pellizariae
TCGCGTTCGAGGAGCAGCTTCACTATCGCCTCGTGCCCGTTCTGTGCGGCCCACGACAGCGGCGCCCGGCCATTCGAGTCCTTGAAGTCTGCATGGACGTTTTCGCGTTCGAGGAGCAGCTTCACTATCGCCTCGTGCCCGTTCTGTGCGGCCCACGACAGCGGCGTTCGGTCGTCCGAATCCTTGCAGTTTTCTTCGACGCCTGACCTCTCAATTATTTGCTGTAGAAGTTGTGCTAAGCCGTTGGCCGCAACAACATGTAACCCGATCACACCTGTGTGATAAACCGTACGGCTCCATCTATCCCATCTATTTCGCAAGAACTCGACTACTTGATTATGGGATGTTACACTCGAGGTATTCTCAAGGAATTTAAGGGCCAGCTTTTTTATTTCTTCCTCCCGATCTCCACGAATATGATCAGCCCAGTAATGGGAAACATATCCAAGAAGCTCATACTTCTTTAATCGATCAGACAGATCTTTGGTGTTAGTGCAAGACCCTTTCATGAAAGGCTCCATTGAAAGATATCGAATGCAAGCTCGCGAGATGTTAACTTGAGCCTTGGGAAATAAGTTTTCCCGGTGCTCTAAGAAGTATTCCTGGGTCGTATAGTGAACTAGGCGGATCACATTACTCTCTGGGTCAATGGCGAGTAATCCTCCACAGACTGTAATTAGTAAGCTCTCTCTCGGAAGATCGTCCTCTTCAAGACAGTTGTCGTCTTCTTCCAGTTCCTCGATACCAATCGCATGGCGAATCTCTCCGACATGTAGTGGTCTGAAGGAGTAAACTATCCATGAGAGCACTCTCAAGGCAAGTTCTGACTTATCCTTATCTTGTGTTTGGATCCTCGCCATGGCTTCTTTATATGTTTCCTCGAGCTTTTCAGGTAGGTCGTCTAAAGCTCTCCGAATCTGCTTAGGAGTATACTTTGTCGCTAGAGATTGAATATGTAGCTGAGCTAGGAGGAACCTATTGAGACAAATCAGCAACAATCAGAGCTTTTGAGTTTTTGGGGAGACGAACATGCCGTCTGCCTTTTCAACAAGCTTTTTCAAGATCGTATTATGCAGGCTCTCGTCTCTTTCGCAGAACTCGGCCAGACTGCTCTCCAAGATATGCGACCGAATATATTTTTCGACATCTTGATCATTCGCACGGATTTCGAGACGAGACGCTCCAGCAAAACCTTGTTCGATTTCGCCAACATGTCGAGAAGTACAGAGGAGGTGTAGATTTGCAGACTTTTGCATTTCTTTGATAAGTTTGCTCCTCATTTCACCACGCCCGTTACATTCGTCCAAGGCATCGACTACGATATATATCTCTGAGAAATTGACCATAAGGGACTGAAGTAACTTGGAATATTCCGCAGTGCTTGGTCGCGTTTTGTGGTTCTTGTGCTGGTTATAGAGCTCTCGAACTCCGCCGGGAATAGACCTGCTGCATTGAATAAGTTGCTTAACGAGACTCGAGATGACATTCGTAAGTGTTTGTATATCCTGCTCCTTATAGTTGAAATATACAAAGGCGAGCCCAACATTTGGATCGGGAAATTGTTTTTGGAGCTCATGGATTATGGCTGATCTAGCTGTCGTTAGCACGTGATCTCGTCTTTTGATCGAGGACAATACGCAAGGATGGTTTTGCCTGCCCCAGCTAGATGCGGATTAGTAGGGGCTTATTACTGATTTAGGTTAGAGAGATTTACGTAGACCGGGACACCATAGTGTCTTTACATCTCCGGACAACCATTCTTGGAATTGAGGAGCTCGAAAGAGCCATTCACCAGTCCCCTCAGTCCGCCTTTCAAGAGCGTCCTTCTGTGTTGGGAAGAAATTCAAAGGCGACAGCCAGTCAATCATCTCTTGAGTTTCTTGATCTAAGTATTTCGTCAGCAGAGACATTTTGCATCTACATGTGGATAGCACCTTGTTGTTGGGAGAGGAAGTATTTGTTCCAATTGCGAAACTCAGTCGCCATGCCATTCATTTGAATGGCCACATTCCCTAGCTGCTCAGCTGACTGTACTGTATTCTGTCTGACTCGATATCAGTTGAAAGGTTACAAATGTCACCAAAGCACTCCTACGAGTGAGTCAGGCTTTCCGTACTTACAAATGGAGCGTATTTATTGCCAAGTCTAGATTTGCGCGGATATCAGAGACGATCTCTCTTAGCTTGACCAATGTGCTTTCTCGGAATGGATACAAAAGACGTCGCCCGTGGTCACGTAGCTTAGATGAGATAGTCGAGGATTGTTTATGCCCTTGGACTAGAGCTAACTCGTCTTTGAGCTCCTTCACGCCAGTTTCGCAAGCTTTGATGCTTTCTTGAACGTTCTCAGCACCCCCAACAATCGATTTGCTTTCAAGAGTCTGTTTTATGATCGTCAGAGTTTTTGTCAAGCCTTCAATTGAATTGCACATTGTTGCAACATCTTTGCCCATGTCCTTGCAAGTCCTGTAGTATTGGATAAGACCTTGGCAAACTTGTATTCCGAGGGAGATAACTCCAACGGCCGTTCCAGCTATTTCAGCCATCTTAGTTAGGCTGCAACGATGATT
Organism: Antarctomyces pellizariae; assembly: GCA_010623925.1. Taxonomy (NCBI): domain Eukaryota; kingdom Fungi; phylum Ascomycota; class Leotiomycetes; order Thelebolales; family Thelebolaceae; genus Antarctomyces; species Antarctomyces pellizariae. The sequence goes on from WCAA01000055.1 coordinate 2,570, forward strand.
GGCGGGAAGGAGTTAGGGTTTTTTGAATCTTAATTTGCAGTATTCAGGAATAATAGAGTTAGAGAGACTGTCGTCAGAGAATCGTCTCCCTATAGGAGATTGGCGTAGGATGGCAGGAAAGCACAAGATATAGTGGGTGATATCCTGAGTTGGTATACTGAGCTGCAAATGCGTTGGCATTGATCCCTGGTTGAGGCATGGGGCCTTATGTGATACCTCGGTTGTGGTGAATGTGGCGGTGCAGTCAAAACCTTAGTCTCTGCCTTGCCGCAATGGTTGCCCCGGAACAAGTGTTACAGCAGGGTCAGGGTTGTATGACTGCGACACATGGGCTGTGGCACGAAACCAGGGAAACTATTGTTTGATTACGGGCAACCGTGTGAGGGCCGCTAAAGAAAATCATGCCGAATTACGCTTTATGTGTCCAGTAGGACGTCGATTGAAGAGAGATTGAGAATGACCTGATTTTGCCTCGACGATTTGCCAAACCTGCACGTCGTAACAGTCACCGTAGCCAAGTTTGTGACGGAATGAAAAAAAAAACGATTTTGATTGGTTGAAAGTCAGTTGAAGGGAGGCTAGTTTTGACGAAGCGTGGAGGGCTGACTTTCCTTGGCGTGTGTCGCGAAGCGCTCATAATCGCTCGAGTGTGCCCACACCTCATTCATTGCGAGAAGGACAGCGGCACGAAGCTCAGCCGCGGCCATTTCAAGAGACGTAGCGAGGCCCTTCCATCATTTTCCCAGGTGACCCTTCGTATCCTGCACGCATTCTTAGCCTGGCTTTGGTTTTCAGTCGAGTCGCAATATATCAAGTTCCCATATCAATCCTCAATGAGATTCCTGCTACTTCTTGCGAAGCTGTCCGAGCGAAATCTGCGGCAGCTAGCCTCTTCGAGCCAGCCACAATTGGCTCATGGGAGGGGATTTTTAGACGGAGCCTTAGGCGCGAACAATCCTACGGAAGAGCTAGGTCAGACCATATGCTGGGTGTGTGCAGCCTCGTAACAAGCATTGTCGAGTCGCCTGTTCTACCGACTTTATTGCTGAGAAGGGAGCGGGGATCGGGGCTTTACGACGCTTCAGCCATAGGAAGGTAGAAACTCAATCGCCGCCCACTCATTGAGACCCCACTAAGTGACACCTCACCCGCTGGCCCCGCTACAATCTCGGTCCCGCCCCCTAGAGGGCAAGGAAGGAGTCAGCCTTGTGAGCTTTTTAGCTGTCAAAAAGCACGTCCGATGCGACAGGTGGGAGGGGCTGAGCCGTCTTTTTTGACATGTAGCGTTTGAGTTCTAAATATAGTATTCAACTACCATATCTAGAAGGATACTGATATGTATATCCTCGTGCGTATACAGAGATATGATGTCGCTGTAAACATTAAAGTTTGCCAAGGAAGAGCTTATACTACGCTCCTCGAATTGGTGCTACCAAGGTAAGATGAGGGATGAATGTTTTTATGGGCTGGTGGGAGTGTGGGTGCGGCTGAATCGCAAACAGCACACGGGCTGGCGATGTCTCCTCTGGGAGTGGGGTAATGCGGGGACAACACAGCAAAAGAACAACCATATACGATGCTTTACTTAACTACCAATAAACCGGGTAATGCGGGGAAAACACAGCAAAAGAACAACCATATACGATGCTTTACTTAACTACCAATAAACCGTCGATGCAAAAGACGATCTGCATTGACAAGGCGCAATGTGTGAATCAGATGTCAGACTTACAAGGTGGTGACCTTGTTATTGAATTTGGGTTTCTGATAAACGGCTTCGTGAGCGTCTCGGCATCATCGAAGCGGCGCTGGAACAAGTGGTGGTTTCGGCGCACATGAACGTGCTGTTTGACTCTTGGACTTCACGCAACCATTCTCCCGATTCTGTGAACCTTCATCGCAAAACCAAAAACAGCATGCAGAAAAGAGTCGCTCTTGTACTTGATGGTCTGATATACGGTTCGACCATCAAAGGCCTTTTTACAGAGTATGGATAATCAGAACAATTTTACGCCGCTTTTTTCTCCCAGATTGAGGACTTCAGTTACAGAACGTTGATGCCTGGCGTCGAGATCGGGGTTACTAAAGTCCATTTCCTGATGGTGGCTTACACGAAACTTGTTTCTGGTCTTATGCAACCCACCGTCCTAAGCAAAGATGTGCGCCAAACAGTCCAGATAGCCGCTGTTTGTATAACCTGAACTTCGATCATATTTTAGGCGGCGCTCACAAAGAGATAATGGTTGACTGATCAGCGAAATCTGATACCCAAGAGCTCTCGGCAACATTAACTGAGGGGCAGGCGCGCTCAGAGCCCAGTCGCCGCATTGGACGGCAAGACGTAACGGACATCTATTTATGTCAGGTTATTGGATAACTTAAAGCAAGAAGGTAATATTATTCATCCTTATTGTTTGGTAAAAGTGAAAGGATTTTTACATGAGAATTATTATACTAGCACAGCGATCTGTAAGAACTCTATTTTCAAATCTAAGCAAGGCTCAAGGATCGTAAAACGTAAAACATATTACAACCTTATATTGTTGATTGCAAAGCGGTACAACGTTGAACCTAGGATGCAAACACAACGCAATTTCAAAGAAACCCACGACCAACTACAGTTATGCACGTTGCAAATGAGGGTTTAAGGTGGATAAATAAAAGGCACATTGTACGTGGCAACTTGAGAATTAAAATGAGCTCCAAGCTCTTGAAAATTGGCACTGACCTTCATAACATCCGCCGGAATGCCACCAAGCCTTAGTCTGGTATTCGTCCTCAGGAGGTAGAATAACTGGACTGCCGAATGCAAAGACACGAGCGGCAATGTTTACTGTCGAGGGGTCATGTGCCTATGTTGTAAAACATGTGCATGAATGGGCGTTTTTAACAAGCGAAGAAGACTCGGGTGCCTAAATTATATCAAGTTCCACAGAAATGGCTGGCAGAAGATCATGTATTATAACCGAAGTTACTGCTTCCCTTTACCTACTAAGAAACCCACGAAAACCCTCAACAGTTTGCATCTTGCCCTTTTCAGTATAAGGTATCGCCGAGGTATTAACGTGCAAACATCGCCTTATCTAGTTGTGGAAATCGTCGTCAGACGTGTTTAAGGAGAATACAAGTCTTCTTACATAGTAAGTGAGCATACGCTCCCATCCTCATGAGGTGGTAATCATAGCTAGTGAAAATTCATGAACAACCGCACTTCAGAAATTTCAAACGTGCTTGGAGCCTCTCTGGCTCGTACGTATATAAATATACTGCCATTACCCTGCCTAACATGCACGCCTCTAACACTACTAAGACCGCGGAAGCTGTTGCACTTATTGTAGACTTCGTGTATTGTTTTACATCGCAGTCGACTTCTCGTGCCAATAAAATCCAACCATTATCGTTCTTTGAGAAAATACGACGGAACACATAGTTATTGCTAAAATGGGTGAACGGTTGGCATCTGATAGAGTTATTTTATGGAAGTCTAACTACGAAGATCTGAATATGTGGACTACATGAACAAAGAGGGCAAACAATAGCTTCTGGCTGGTTTTGATTACAAAGGCTCATAGCTCTTCGATATTATACGCCAATCCGTAGCTGGTATCCTCTTCCTCGGCACACCGCACAGGGGCCCTTCTGAAGCCAAGTTCCCAATGGTGTTGAGCAGCATAGCCAACGTAGCGTTAAGTGGCACATCGCGGTTTGTTGGGGACATGAGATCAGACCTCCTTAGAACCCTCGAAAAGACTCCATAGCCCTCAAGGGCATTTCTACTAGCTTCAGAAACCAGACGCGAAGCATAAACATCGCGTCGTTCATCGAGCAGAGTCCTCACCCCACCTGCAAACTTTCGGGTACGTTGTCTATCTTGCGATCTAATTATGTCTGCTAGTGTTAACGCATCATGCATAGGTTGTTGATGAGATTAGCGGTGTTATGGATATCGCTGGCGAGAGAATTGTGCCCATGCAAGGCTGCGGTCATAGGAGCATATGCAGGTTCAGTGGAGAGTCGAGCGAGGGCTACAAAGATGTTTTCAACGTACTCTTGGATTGGATTGAGGGACTTGATCAACGTTAGTAGTCGTTTGTGAAAACCTGTAAAATTTGAGATCTTGTCTCATCACTGAACCCATATATAGTTGAGAACGAGAAAAAGACATCGGTCGACCACAGTATGACTCCCTTAAACATGAATATTATCTCAAAAATTGCAATGCTAATCTCGACCTAGATTGTCTCGAATCGCTCTCCTTTCCAGAAAAAACATACCGACGACAAGACGCAGACCAAGCTTACTTGGATACTTGCGAGTAAATTCTTCTGCATACATCGTACACCAGATGGATTGCTGAAAAGAGCGGACTTCTGTGGACAAATGGAAAGCCCAGTTCGGGGAAATCAACTCTGATGGCGGTCATCTACCGTAAATACTAGCAAGATCACCGCTCAAAGAGAGAGTTGTATCTTCACTTCTTCTTCCATGGAAGAGGGACTGCGTTACAAAAAACGCCAATTGGCATGTTTCGATCTCTCTTGCACCAGTTGTACCAACAGGCCCCGGTGATCCGATCGACATTACGAGCTTTGTTCGAAGAGAAAGCAGGATTTGGCAAGGTCAGAACTGATGTGGAGTGGCAGCACAAAGAATTAGAGCAACTCTTCTTTAACGCCTTTATTCACGAATCACAACAGTCCTGTAAAGACTCGAAAGACTTTGTGGACAATGGTTCGCGCATGGAGAGATTAATCCTTAGTTTATCCGGTGGCCTAGTCGAGATTGAGCATCATGCAGTCGACACCACCACTGTACAGTTCATCCACCAATCTGTCAACGATTTCCTCCGTGAAGGCAGCTTGACGTATATTGCCTCGGCTTCTAGTCTTTTATCTCAGGATGATGAAGACCTTAGCTCGACAGGCGGGATCATCGGACAAAGCCAGGATCGATTGTGCAAATCATGTGCCAACTATCTAAGCCTTGAAGAGGTTGTGCATGCCGATTTATCACTTGTCCCGGGATCGACTTCTTCAGGGAGTAATGATTCCAAGCTAAGGGATGTAATGCCATTTGGAAGTTATGCAACCAATTATTGGGTGTTATACGCCGAAAAGGCTGAAAATTCTGGTATCATGCAACAACAGCTTGTACAACGATTGGAATCTCTTCCAGGACTAGCTTTTCAGAACTGGATAAGGGTGTATGCTAAAGTTGGTCTTTATGACTCAAAATGCCCTACGCAGGGCTCCACACTACTACACATTGCGTCGGCCTCAAATCTTCAAAGCGTTGTCCGAATTTACGAAAACAATACCTTCACAATCAGTAAAAAGGATGGCTCTGGCAGTGCACCACTACACTATGCTGCACGACGGGGCCACATAAAATTGGTGGAGATGCTGCTCAAAGCTGGCGCTAATGTAGAGGCAAAAGGTGTGAATGGGAATACAGCACTTGCGGGTGCAGCTGAGAACGGGCACGACAAGATCGTGAGGCTATTACTAAGTCGAGGGGCATATGTTAATGAGAGGACTGGATTCTCAGGTAATGCGCTTCAGGCTGCAGTGCTGAAGGGAAATAAAAACCTGATTCTAATATTGCTGGATGCCGGAGCGAACATTAACGCGCAGGGCGGCCAATACGGCAATACGTTGCAGGCAGCGTCGGTTGAACGAAAAGAGGAGGTCGTGAGATTGCTCCTAGAGAAGGGGGCGGACGTCAACGCGCAGGGCGGCCACTACGGCAACGCTCTGCGGGCAGCGTCGATTGAAGAAAAAATGCAGGTCGTGAGATTGCTCTTTAAAAAGGGTGCGCATGTCGACACGTAGGGTAGCCAAATAATGCTGAGCCAGTAAAGAATCGCTGGACAAACGACAAGTGGGTGCGAAAATATGCGTCATCTTAAGATTTTCGGTCCACTATCCACGGCCTGTTTCTTTATGTTTGCAGTTCAGATGAGGCCACTACCGTTCTTCGATGCTCCTGGTCACAGATGTCAAACCTGATACAAATGCGTTAGGAGGGTAAGTGAAGTAATTGGTGTCTCGTCAATCCGTAACACTAGGTGGAATGGGATATGGGGCCGTGGCTAAGTGAGAATTATGATGGTGTGGATAGGAGAACTCACGAGGTACTTTTGAATGAGGACACGGAAGTTAGTATTGTGAAGCATTCTCTATCTATTTTGTTGAATTGCGGAAAGAGCGCGAATGTGGCATGCGACATATGGAAGAACGTGGCTGTTGCCACTCTTTTGTTCGTTAGCTGCCTGTTCGACTGCGATGAGCCTTTGTGATCAGAATTAGCCAGAAGTTGTCGTTTACACTCTTTGATCACGTAGTCCATATATTCAGACCTTCGTAGTTAGACTTTCTAAAATCAACTCTATCAGATATCAGCCACTCGCATATTTCAACATATTTACACGGGCTATGCTTCTAATAATATAGGGAGCCTGGAGCGAAGGCTCAAAGAGCTGTTGATCGATGCATTGAGCCGAGTATTCTCTAAGTTTCTTTTAAGATTTTCCTAATCGTGGGAATCACCCAGGTGGGGCTATTACATATTCAGCACTCCCCAGCAGTGGCTGACCCCGACGAACTGTGTGCAATCGTGATCGTGAACTCATAAATGCGAATGTGCTAACTGGAGTGCCGGTGCGAGAGCTTTATCGTAAAGATCAAAAAAAGGAGGTGGCACCTAATCCGTCGTTGAAAGACCCTGTTGGTGATGATGATAGAGGAGGAATGAGAAGATGGTTAGATCTCAATATATGTTCGGACCAACGGTTCCGATTCTGGAGGCCGAGCATCTTGATGAAAGCAGCATGTTTAATGGCAGTGAGCGTCTTGACTAGTCCGTCAGCAGTTATTTTCTGAGTCTCTATGTAAGAAAGAAAGGCCCGGTTGTCTTAAACTCGCTGGCGTAGATAATGATGTTGAATATCCACGTGCTTTGATCGCCGGTATGCCTCTGCATCTTTCGCAAGAACCATACTACTTTGATTTTCACCATATATGAGAGTAGGCTCAATGTCTTGGCCGACGTATTGAAGTTGTATCAAGAGCTTTCGAGGCTAGGCGGCCTCATTGGGGGCATTTGCAAGTCCATGATATTCAGTTTCAGTGCTCGAAGCGGTAACTGCCTTCTGTCTTGTAGAACGCCATGTGTATAACCCCCCATACAGGTAGAAGACATATCCAGAAGTCGAGCGGCGAGTATCAGTAGCGCCTGCCGAGTCGGAGTCGGAATAGCCATAAAAGCCAGGGTTATTGTCGTCGTACGTAATCCTTAAAGTGCGAGTAGCCTTCACATATTGGAAAGCTCGATTGGCGGTTTTCATATGAGCTGTGTTTGTATTGGCAGCAAATCTTGATAAAAATGATACGGAGAACACTAAGTTGGCCGAATCTGTGCCATCATGCACACTAAAGATCCATGATTGACTGGTACAGTCGAGCCCGATGCTTAGTAGGTTGATCCGTATTTGGAACAAGAGTATTTGTTGAATGAAAGATCGCTACCGCAGACAAACGACAGTCCCGTGTCCTCGGACATGAGAAACGGAAAGGAACCGGGAAGCAAACGGCCTCGAGGGCAGCGACATTACGCCGCCCCCATCAAATGGCACTCACGACAAACGGGCACCTTTAAGTAGGAAGAGACAGTCAGACTAGAAAACATGAGCACCCTAATACAATCTTACCTTGACTTGAAACTCCGTCGCTCCCTGCGCGTCCTGCATTATCGCTATATCGACTTAATTGCAACAGTATTTAAAGCGGACATTTCCGTTGTGGGATGAAAGAACAGGATGACTTTAGAGCCTATTTGTTAAAGGAAGACCGCTTCCGCAGTCAAACGACAGTCCCGTGTCCTCGGACGGAAGACTCGGACGGGAGACATGGATGGAAGACGGACGACAAACGCTCACAAGGAGAGCGACAGCAAGGCACCAACAACAAACGCTCCACTCAAACAAACCAGCGCCTATAAGTAAGGCAGAATTGTACGATTAGAATAGAATAAGCTTTATAAACAATACACACTTTTACCTACTTTGAACTAGCCTGCTATCTGCGCGTCCAAGTATAGCCACATCCAGTGACATACATCCAAGACTATTGATATTCGCTAGCCAATAAGCGAGCTTTGCAAACTGTCATCTTTACCCCCAATCTATGGGCCTAACGAGATACAAGATGCCAGAGTCGAAACAGGTAACCAGCCACAGGAAGAACCATGGGAAATATGACCCAAGAAACGCGACACAAGAAACGCGACACAAGAAACGCGACACAAGAAACGCGACGAAAAAAGCGATAGGGACACTGGTTGCTGAAATACGTAACGGTCGAATTGAAGTAATGTGGAAAGGTGGGAAAAAGTGCCGTAAATATCGACGCGAGTGCGGTTTATACCACTAAACTGTGGCTTTTATGTCATTTCACCACTCACTTACCGCCATAGCCGCTTCAAGTTCTTTTCACGGCCACTTTTTCATTCTCGGACAACAAGAATGTGGTGCTCTCTTCTTGTTGCTCGTTATTGGGTGCCCGTTGCACGCTTCTCATGTCTCAATTCTCGATCCTTGATCTATGTTCTCCCTGCTGTATGCTAATACTATGATAAAAAAAACTCCCATCCATCGTATACGACCTCTATCGCGCATTCGTAGCTCTCCCTTCATACTCAAGCCTTCTCCAATAAATACCAGACCAAGAAGCAGCCTTAAGCAAAACGCCTCAACTTCAGTACCACCAATGACCATCAAGCAAACTTTGCAACACCCAAATATTTTTGGGGTATCAAAAATCCTTCGGTACTGCATTTATGGGGTTGGGTTCTCTCAGACGATTCTCTTGACCTTGGCCTCGTGTGCAGCACGGTCCTTCTTGAACATGAGGTTGCCTCCTGAGTCGGCTTTTCTTTCTGTTATTGGTCATTTCTCTGTTACTATATCTTGCTCTCTTGTTTTCCTCTCGTTTTTGGTTTTCTTCTCCTGTCTCAACCAACATGTCACTACAAAGCTGGTTGGCCGGGTACGTTGGTTGAGAGGCGTAGCAGTGCCTGCCGGACGGGCGCTTCTGGACGAGGGAGGCGGTCGTGGAGCAGTGACTTGCGAGGGTGCCGGTGCGGCGGTAAGGGGAAACAGGCAATGTGGCAAGGGCCCACCACGCACAACTTGCGCAGCTCTTAGTCATATTGCATGAGGTTATCTGTTACGCATTGTTACAATCTTGGGGAATAGGTTTCCCCAGGATTATCTGCCATTCGATGCTCGATTGAATGTTGCATTCTGTGCTAGGTAGGGTGCTATGGAAGCTAAATATATGTTTCGGAATGAATGTGTGTCATCAGTAGCGACAGTGTTGCCTAAGAAACGAGAGTTGCCTAAAAATGAGATCTGCCTAATCGGTTTACCACGATATGGTCGTTGCCTAATCACACGCCCAGGGATATGGTTGCTGCCTAGTAATCCTAGTAAAACCAATGTCCTTTCACACGCATTGCAGTCGATTTCTCTTGCCCATCTCCAGTGACAGTCGACTCCACTTTGACATAAGTGTCACGTGCCATGCATTGCTGACATCGCAGAAGCCATGGGAGGGCACACACCATAGAGGGTCTCTGTTCGTGTTTTGGTCACAATATTGTATTTGGGCGCACTGAGAAAGAGACTGAGAAAGAGAAAAGGGTAGAAGAGAGTCATAATACGCGCGGCGTAAGCCGTTGATATTTCCCTTGGATAATAAGAGCCGTACAGTGATTGCTTGCTAATTGCTAAGATGATGCTGATTTGGGCCGAAATTGTTTGAAACATCTTGGTGTTGTTGACGGCCAATCTACTTGTATGCAGCTAGATAGTAATCAGGGCCGTTTGGGAGGGTCCGAAAATGGTCGGCTGTAAGCGTACCTGCAGGTGCGTCTAAGCTAGGGCTACTTCGCATTTTGGTCTTGGTCGTCTCACCACCTTTTTGCAATAACATCTCCCCTATTTCCTTATTTGCTTGATTGGCATCTCGCACCTACTTCCTCCTTTTTTCCCACCTCCCGAAATGCCCGAGCTCTGCGAGATTATCTACTCGCGCGACGCGTGCGTAGCTGCCGTCCGCGATTACTATGGCTTCCTCACTAAAATGTATCTCAACGAGTCGGATGTCATCGAGCCGCCGGAAAGTGGATGGCCCACCATCACTACGGAAATCTTTCAAGGCTTAGGCAAGACGGAGGAAGTGATTTCGCTGCTCCGCCATCTACCCTATATACGCAGAGACGACGGCTACAGGGCAGAAGGCGCCCCAGGGTGCTACTTCGCCGACTGGCAGTTGGATGGCCGTGGCGTTATTCTCGGCGGGACAGACGGTCACGCACTCAGGATCTGTTCGGAGAATGCATGCTTCTACGAGGACGTACCTCCTCACGTCATCAGCCTTACAAAAGGCAGCAGAGATAATCCCGTTTTTCTGCTCGACACAAAACTCGGCGTCGTGTACTGGCCCGAGTGCAACGGCAAGATCAGGTATAACCCCTCACGAGAGGCGGTCCAGGACGACCCCTACGACTGGGCGCCAGAGAGAGAGGCCTGGTGGCGCGCCGACGGTGCCTGGGCGGTCGCTGATTTCTTCGAGATTCTCAAGGACCAATTCCGGGAGCTGCACTACATTCCCATTAGCTCGCGGACGGTGAGAGAGGTCTACACATACTTCTCTCCGAACTCGGACATAATAAGATCTATGGTGCAGGACATCTATCGCGAGCACTGCTGGCCCGACTTGGAGCGGTATCGCAAGCGGGAATGCTTGAATGCTGTGAAAACGGCACTGAAGGAACGATTTCCAGATGATGTCGACTGTTGCGATGAATAAGAGACTCTGGATGGGAAGACAATGGCAATTTGCAGGCGACTGGAGTGTTTGGGCGGTGGTTGGGGAGGCGACGATTGATTGGCTCTAGCTTTATTGAGTGGCCGGGGCGTCGTCTCACCGTCAACTTGAAAGACGCTAACCGACGACAAAGGTTGGGATAAGTCGCTCCATTCACCGTTTCCGGATTTGACGTTGTTCCATTCGGTGGTACTTTGATTTACCTGCGGGTTTCTCTTTCCGTCTCTGTCCATTGGCCTGACAGAGGGCAGCCGCCCTCAAGAGCGGCGACCACACGCTGCCGTCCTCGAACAGATCCATGGCAATGCGCACCTGCAAGTAGGGAGGAGATCTCAGAATTAGAATAGCAATCAATTAGACATCTTTTTCCCCATATCTACTTATTCCATTGCTCCCCGCGCGTCCAGCATAGTCGCTAGAGCGGCCTTATTGCAACAGTTTGTATTTCTTGTTCTTTAAAGTGTCCACTCGGAAAGTTGCGCACTGAGATGCAAAGCATGTTCATGATGTTATGATGTAGACACTTGATATTGTGGCGCATATAATTTTCAGCCGTTGTTGTGGTCCGCACTTTATTCCCCCCTATCGATTTCTTCTCCGCATACAAAGCAGATGATCTGCTTCTCTTTTGTCCAGCCGTATATATCTCTCGTTTGGCCGATGAGTTTGGTCCCTGTATACACCTCGGTACAGCAATCTTGCTGCTCATGGTCATACTCCGTAGGCTTTAGCCATCTCTTTGGTTGCTGCGGCTGCTGTTCTGTGTAATCCTTCATGGCATGGATAAGCTGAATTCTTCTCTCTTTGTTGTAGCCCTTACCGCCAAAGAAGAACTCTGCAACAGCTTCACGTTGAGGGGGGTTAAGTGGCGTTGTTCATAAACATTGCGTCTGTAGCAAAGTCCTTTCTGAAGTGGCCTTGTTTGTTATCTTCCCTCAATTGTGTCTCGAAATATTTCGTCCTCCGACTCGTCGAATGCGTTTTGTCGCACTGCCAATTCCACAAAGGCCACAACACAGCAGAACGGCGCCATGGAGCAATCAAACAGCTCTGCCACTGTTTGTTGCTTTGCATAATCGTGTCTTTTTTTTTATATTGCGCATCGTGACCTCCACTGTTGGTGGGCCACTTTCATTCACCAAAAGATCAAATTCGATCTCCTAGCACCATATTAATATATTGGATAGATATGATACATTCACTTATGCCATGAGTGAGAAAAGCAGGAAGTTTCTCTTGTTGGTACTCGTTCCGTCTGTTGTCAGCGAGGGTTACAATGAGGCCAATGAGTGCTGTGCGAGGATGGAAGTGTGCACGCGTGGTCACTCTATGAAGGGTTAAGACCAGGGGGCGAACCCCAGCCAGCGGCGCACCGGTTTTGTGTCCCAATGGGTCTAACCCCGGTCCGGCCCGGCCCGTCGGAATTTGGTTTACTATAATGTGGGTTATTGGAGACGCTGAAGAACGGCCTTTGAGATACGACAGTGGAACTAAACACCCTATTGCCCATAGCAGGCCGTTGACAGCGATAATTATCCGTAGCTGAGAAAAATTCGTAGCAGAAAAGTATCTGTAGCAGGTGTGAAGCCGTAGCAGATGTGAAGATTTGAGCACTGAAAGATCCAAACCTCAGCCAGTGTCCATAACTCGTGAATGCCCATTACGGCGGCTTCTCAACACTTCGAGGCCCTTGCTGTGCGTCGAGGGCGCCACCAAAAACGGAATATGTGGGCAGATGGTGACGAAGCGCCATTGTCCAAGGCGGCTACGGCGTATGCGTTCGTTGTTGAAGAAATGTGTATCTCGTTGCCAAGAAAGTCAAGCAGCTCTGAAACATCTTAGTCTGTCGCAAAAGGTCTCTGGTAATTCCTCTCCGTCAGATTGAGCCGATCTTTCATTTCATTTTTGATACACTAGAACTGCTATTCAACACCAATCAATGCTAGTGTCCTGGCAAGTATAAACTCCCGCACTCGAGGTCATCAGAAACGCCTCCAGAAAACATTTTACTATGCTTATTCTTGTACGCTTATGCAAATCTACTAGATCTTCAAGTCAGGGTGCTTATGCTCGGCCTTGCATCTAATTTGCCCCGGATCGTTAACGCGTCTGAAAACAGCCAATATTACTGAAAATTACTACACAATACTTGGCATAGCCTATCCAAGTGCACCTAGACACAACAATAAAATACAGGAATGCAATAATAGTTATTATGCCGACGCCAGTACACCTTGCGGGGAGCGATACAAATAGCAGCAACCACCATAATTTGTGGAATTGACAATCGCGGCATCCACTCTGGGCGGACCTAGATGAGGATTGCAGGCTATTATGAATAGCAAAACAAAAGGGCCTAATCCGGGATTGAACCGGAGACCTCTTACATTTTGAATGATCACATGAGCTCCCAAAGCAAGAATTCTACCACTGAACTATCAGGCCAATTTTATTATAATTTATTTATTGTTTTAACTAAAATTTAAACAAATATTAAATCTCTGCCAAAATAACGTAATTGGAAGGGCCACGAACTGGAAAGGACAAAAACAAAATGGAGGTAATTGCCAGATTCGGAAGTGACGGCTGATGATTTCGAGGTCCAGAAGTAATGGGCGACGTCTAAAAAAGAATTGATTTATATGCAGGAAGAGCAAAATCAAGACGACGTGGGCAGGATTTGAACCTACGCGGCCGAAACCATATGATTTCTAGTCATACCCATTAACCACTCTGGCACCACGCCTTTTTAATGTGTTTAAGTAAATAAGGCAAATTTATAAATATAATACATTTTGGATGCTTCTTCCACAGCCTTCCTAATTGCCACTCGCTGATGAAGAATCTATCGTCATCGGAACTTCGGCAATAGGAAAACCCAGGTGGGGGTCCAAAGGACGACTGCATCCAGAATACAGTCACAACCTCAGTAAAACGACTCTCGATATGACGAAAATCCGGCCTTAGCAAACGACATCTCTAGATTTTGATTCATTTGTATGGGTGTAACGAAAATATCTTTTCAGGAGAAAGTCGATTGTTTTTGAGTGGTTCGTTGTAAACATCGGAGAAATCCGAGCTTGACGCCTCTCAAATTACGCGCCCAGATCTCAACAGTGAGGCGCTGCTACACTAATCGGGAGATTTGAGGGCCAGGACCTGGTTCATTACAACGAAAGCTCGATACTACGAACAGTTTTCGTTGCTTTTGGCCTTCGCACTACCACGGTATGATTTTATTCACCTCGCTTTGGTTCTGAGACGAGGTTGTGAAAGATGTGCCTGCCAAGCAATTGGCAAAAGCTTAGTTTGATCCAGCAAAAGCTTAAGCTGCCGAGACGCGCGGCCAATCAATCAGACCGCAGGAGTGACATCAAAACCGAGCAGTGACATCTTCCTCGAAAACGCGGATGACATTCCGAGCTCAGAAAGCAGAATTTATACCCCAAGGTACCTACCTACCTGTAGGTTCATATCTTTATGCTAAATCTCCTGTTTTCTACGTTCCTGCTTCATCGTCACTTTGTTCGTCTTCCTCATTCATCACTACAAATACATGTTTTCCACAACCCGAAGAGTTCTCATCAAACCATCCTCTGTTGGCAACATCACGCGCACAATTACAAAAAACATCCGCCACAACACCACCATGACTGCAACTCAATCACAGCCGGCGCCAATTCCGCCAACGATCAATAATGGAGACATCAACAACACTCTCGTGATGCGTGCCTCCGAGTTACCTCCCATTATCCCAGAGTACTCCTTCAAATCCCTCGCCATTCCCGCCTCCGAAGATTCTCCAGAGATCCGCGCCAAATACCGCCCCTTCCTCGTCTCTCAAGAAGTCCAAGAAAGCGACTGGATCAGCAAGCTCGAGCTGAGCGAAGTCACCAGGATTGCCGAAGAAGAATACTTGAAGAAGGATGGTTTGGGAAGATTAAAAGTCCTTGTGCTCTATGGTAGTCTTCGTTCTCGCTCGTTCTCGAAGTTGCTCGCTTTTGAGATGTCTCGAATTCTCCACCGTCTTGGTTGCGATGTTAGAGTCTTCGATCCATCCGGTCTGCCAATGAAAGACGATGTGCAGCACGACCACCCCAAAGTCCAAGAACTGAGAGAGCTGAGCAAATGGAGTGATGGCCATGTCTGGATTTCTCCTGAACAGCACGGGAACCTTACGGGTGTTTTCAAGACCTGTATCGACTGGTTGCCACTCTCCCTCAGCGCTGTCAGACCAACTCAAGGCCGCACCGTAGCTCTCGCTCAAGTGTCAGGTGGAAGTCAGAGTTTCAACGCAGTGAACACGCTAAGAATCCTCGGAAGGTGGATGAGGATGTTCGTTATTCCGAACCAGTCGTCTGTGCCAAAGGCATGGACACAGTTCACGGACGCTTTGGTGGACGGTGATAATGAGATCGAGAAGGAGGGTGGATCGAGGATGAAGCCTGGCGACTGTAGGTGGCGCATCGTGGATTGTATGGAGGAGTTTGTTAAATTTACTATCTTAATGAGACCGAGTTTTGGTACGTTCGGTGATAGAGCTAGTGAGAGGATGGAGCGGGCGGAAAAGGCGGAGAAGGAGAGGCTGAGGCTAGAGGCTGAGAGGGCGAAGGCTGTGGATGGCGCGGTTGTTAATGGTGCCGATCTCGGCCAGATGTGATCTCGTGCCTGGTAGTCCGTCCAGTGCTATCCATTAGACGGCCCCTTAGAAAACACGTGTTTCGCTCACCGAAGGTAAGGCTGGCTACTGATTTCAGAACGTAGCATATTAACTTCATGCCAGTAAAGTTACCATTCGTAGCAAGAAACGAACTGCAATCCTACGAAAATTTGAGGTTATCTTGGCACAGCAGGTGTGTGCATCCAGCTCAGACGTAAGTTGTAACTGTTGGATCCTCTTTGAAGTCACGAGTAAACGGGGCAAAGACCCTCAATCAAGCGAGAGAGTAACAGATCAAGTGAACGCCGTGAAATCCACGGAAAACGTCAAAATGTGCGTGTGGAGGATGTGTGTAATTTCGACCATATGGCAGAGCTGTTTCATCGAAATCATCCGGAACGCTCGGTTTCTTCGTCGAGCTCTTTCTCAGCTTCCTTGATGGAGCTTCGAGGTCGATGGCGACGGGTGAATCGCGTCTGGGCTCGCCCTCACGCTCGCGCGTCACTTTTGGCTCTGGCTTGATGTCTGCACTGGCCGTGCGCTCTTGACTCGCCTGACGTACCATTAGTTCCTTGGAGTACTTTGGGAAAGCCAGTGATAATTTACCTGGCCGTTGCGATGTTGTGCAAAGGGCATATGGCGAAGTTCCTCCAAGGTTTTGCCAGCTGTTGGGTCGTCCGACTGCGGCTCTGCATCGTCTGCCCTTGGGACGATACGTTTCTTGTACGAAGCATCTACACGAGTTAGCCATGAGCGAAATGTTAGATTGCCACATTGCTCACCTTTGGACCTGTACCTGAAAACGATTATTGCCGGAATGCTATCTCTTTCATCGAGGTATGTAATAGCGACTGTGCCTCGATCTTCCGTCTTCTCGGTGTTGGCTGCAGGATTCGATCAGCCATTTATGGAAGTAACTGCAGAAAAGTGCCTACGTTGTTGCATGTCGACCAGCTTGAGCTCTTCTAGCACTTTAGCCATGGGCACGTCTTCCGTGATCTGGTTGGCGGTTGAGGAATTCACCACAAGCATGTGAGACCAATGCCGTCCATGCGTTTGAGAGAAATTTGCATGTATTTACTTTTGAGAATATGAACTTGTGAATGCTGGTGTTCCCTCTATCATCAGCTTCGAGCTTGCCGTGAATGACTCGTTTGAGATGTTCCACTCCATTAACGTAAGCGGCAGCCTCATCGCCATCGACGTAGGCTTGAAAGAGAAGATCGCCTTGAAGAAGTCGCACGCAGGAGTGGTACAACAGAACTCGAAAGGAATGTCATCCTGTGACGCAATATACTTGATCACACTGTTCGGCGGAACCGGTGGAGCATCATCGTACTCGACAGCAACCTCACCATTCCGCACATTGACCTCAATGCCCAGAAGACTAGAAATAATCGCTATCGTATAACAGCACGCGGAGTCCGGGACGCGGCCCGTGGTTATGTAGTGTTGTTGTTGAGGCTGAATGCTTGGGAGGCAGGTGCAGTGTGATCGCCAAGCTGCCTAACACCTAGTTGGCAGAGGGCCGAAAACGATCGGAGTTCGGAACTGAATTGTTCCTTATGAAGCACGTCTGACGCTTGCAGCGTTTGTCACTTGTTTGTTCGAATCTCCTCGGGCTTCACCCATTAAAATAGCGTTTAGGTCTTGTAGAGGACTCTAGGATTGATTGTTTTCAAGATGCGATGTCACATTGTCACATACTACCCATACCAATGTTAGAAGATAGCTGCACCACGGAAATAGTTCGCACAAATAAATATATAATATAATGTAGGTTGTTTGCAATATATATACAAGGGGATATGGTTTAGGGGTATAACGTTCCTTTCGCATAATGAGCCTAGGAAAGGTCCGGCGTTCGATTCGCCGTTTCTCCACTTGAATAATTTTTGTATTTTTTCATTATTTACTCTGGCTGGTTTGACAATCCTTCCCTCACATTCATTAACTTTTGTACGCCCTCACTTGCGTAGCTTATAACAGCACTCGAAGGAAGTGAAAGAGCGCGCAGAACTGGTGGGCTGTAGGCTGTGTAACAATGATAATTTCTTCGACGGCTATGAATGTGCATCTCACTTAGCATCGGTAATCTCATACGTGACAGCTGTATGCTTGGTGGGATGGCGTTGTGCCCAGCTAAGTTACTTGTACTATGATGTTGCGGCATGTGCAACGGTCCTGCTTGCGGTGCTTTAGCAGGAGTGAATGAGCAAATATTGGCCGCACCTTGTTGTGGATTAGGCCAGGTGAGGCGTACATAGAAGAAGACAAAGAGCCACACGACAATCGAGCCAGTAAACGCTGCAGTTTCTACTCCATATGAGCGTTGATTCGTTGAGTTTCTGCCGTCGCCAACAGTCACGGCCAAGAACAATCTAGCAACAAACCAACAAGGCGTCTGAATGGCCAACCCAAGAATCCGTCAACCGGGGCGCTGTCAGGAGCTTCCTCGAAACACATGTCATTATCCACCCAGGTGGTCGGTCGGCCAGACCTAGCTTGATCGTGCCGCAATGCTATGGCGGAGCCGTCAGTATTAGGCTCAATGTTTAAGGCTGAGAATGAGCTTAGAGCGAGATATACATTCAGACAATGCCGTTTAACCTCATGCAGAACCAGCAAGGTCGAAGACCTATCATGAGCCTGCGGTTGAGCAGCGTCGGTTTACCAGAGGTGTTTATCCTCAGAATGCGGACATTAAAGAAAACGGATGAGCTGGACCAAACATACCTGCGGCAGCAAGGCATGATCCTTTAGCTCACTCAAGTACCTCGACATACATTTTCACAAAAAGGAATTCTATCAAGTGTGGTTTGTCCCATGTTTCAGGTCAACATCGCATCATGGAGCACAACCCGAAGGGGCCCTCGTGACATTGGTTTTAGAAATGGGTTCTGAGACTCTTCTTGACCACACATCGGAGTCTGCTAAGCTGAGTAGAGAAGTCATGTCAAGCTGTAGACGATCTGAGTAAAATGGTGGTCGTGCTGTTGAAGAAGAAAGAGGAACGGAATGTGGGCGAGGCCAGATATTTATTTGGGTCCGGAAAATCTGGTGCGGGATGTGGGGAAGGTATAAGCGACCACGGCGCTTGCCATTTTGCTTTGCCTGCTACGACATACTGGTGGGCAGCGGAAAGCCGTATCAAATAATTGCTCTGAACACACGACTACGACGACTATACCATTTTAGACAAAACTTCTCATCTTTATACTAGAACTACTTTCTCGACTCCACTTGACCGGACGACCTGTTTGCGAACCATTACAACGATCAAATTGCCACGAAACCCTGATTATAACAGCCCTGATTATAACAGCTTTATCCATACGCTCATCAACCAAGCCACCCCGGACTTCTGTACCCAAGCTCATCTGCGCCAATTACACGCCGTATTCAACCACAGTAATAGTAATGTCAATGGATACCTTATGGACTCGTCGGACTAAGTAAGCTTACAATTCGTGCCTGCTTTCGTTCCTTGCTGACAATGCATGTAGCAGCAAGCTCTCTCTGTCGACATCCACCCCCGCCATCCCTCCCGCCACTGCAAACCATAACGATCATCCGACACGCAATTACACTCCCGGTAAACGATACGGCGGTGAAACATCCTCCCACGGAAAGTCCAATCCCTTCAACTCTATACCATTAGCATCTCCAGCCATATCATCTCCAACAGTTGGCGCATCCAGCGCTTTCGGTCTGGGCTCTGGTGCGTTCGCATCTTTTGGCGCGCCATCCAAGACTCCAAAGACTCCAGGAGCCAGCTTAGACTTCGGAAGTTTGGTTGCTGGAGCTAAGACACCAACTGCCGAGAAGGGAGCCAAGGACTCGGCGCTCGCAAGACGCGGCGAGGCCAGCACCAAGGAGAAGAATGCCCAACCATCAGCACATACACTGAAGCATGGATGGGTCTTCTGGTTCCGTCCACCAATTCAGAAGTCGAATGGATACCTCGAATATGAGAAGACTCTGCACGCCATGGCTGGTTTCGACACAGTCGAGGACTTCTTCACGATCTACAAGCACCTGAAGCGCCCTTCGACGTTGCCGCTCGTCTCCGACTATCATATCTTTAAGAAAGGAATCCGTCCAGTTTGGGAGGATGAGGAGAACAAGAAGGGTGGTAAGTGGGTGGTCAGACTCAAGAAGGGAGTTGCCGACCGCTACTGGGAGGATTTGCTCTTCGCAATCATCGGCGATCAGTTCGCCGAGGCCAGCGAAGAGGTTTGCGGCGCTGTCTTGAGTGTCAGAAATGGAGAGGACATCCTCAGTATCTGGACTCGCAATGACGGCGGCCGTGTTCTCAAGATTAGGTATGTGCCTCGACTGCAAAGTATTATGGTCAGAATGTTAACTTCCACGTAGAGAGACGATGAAGCGCGTTCTTGCTTTCCCACCAGACACTAAGGTCGAGTGGAAGTCTCACGATTCCAGCATTGCGCAGCGCACCGCTATCGATGATGCCCGCAAGGAGAAGGGTGCTGAGAAGCGCAACGGAGCAAAGGACGACGACAAGGCTGAGCGCAAGCAGGCCTCATGATTACATATCGACACAAGTTAATCTATACGACACATGCTTTTACTTGTACAATACTGGGCTGCATTTACGGAAGCGTGGATGGCGAACGTTTTGGATCAGGGTGGGATGAGCCTTGTTACTTCAATTTTGCATTCTGTAGGGGAAAGCGAATCTGGGTGGTAAATTCGTACTTTGTATCTGCATACGCGCCACGATGGCATAAAAATGTTATCGGTGGTAAGTTGCAGTTTCGAGAACATTGTATCACAACTACCAGCACCTAGCATGATAGCTTGATCAGCAATACATTGCTGAAACACAAGCCACAATTACCTATCACGATCTTGATGTGCATTTGGGATGTCAAACGACAAACGGCAAGTCCAATACTCTAGCTCACCACCACCGCATCGCGGTGGTGACGAGGGTCAAGCCTTTTAACATCGCTTAATTAAAAAGCAAAAATACAAGTGGAGAAACGGCGAATCGAACGCCGGACCTTTCCTAGGCTCATTATGCGAAAGGAACGTTATACCCCTAAACCATATCCCCTTGTTGTGCAAGCATTGTCTTGTTACCCCAGCACATTGTTGCTTTAAGAAAGCTAGCTGCTCATTGGTCTTGGCATGAAGCTCTAGTCCTAATTGAGCCGCAAGAAAGGATGCATTAACTGTGTAAACTATCAAGGGTCCTCATCCCACCGTGCTCACTGATTAAGCGATGCTACACAAATCTAGACTGCCATTTACTCCATGTTGTACAATTAAGCGAATGCACTGGGTCATTTCCTAACATGGACACAACTTACGTCCCATCTCCCACCATCTTGATTACCACAGACCTCCATGTCTGCCAGCTGGCGGCCGTTTCCAACGGAAATCGATACTCATAGTGGACATGGGCAGTATCCATCCGTCCACAAGCAATGTGGACACCAGTTCGCCGTCACAATCCAGTTTGCGGCGTAGTCAACGAGCTTTGCGATCTTCTGGCCTGCCACTAGAGCTGCCGAGCAGCCCCGCGCCGAAGCGGCACGCCGAGAAAGAGCCCGTCGTAACGCCAAGCAAGCGCGCAAGGCTATCCGCTAAAAGTGATCGCCCCACTGAAAGACAAAGATCCGCGAGGCTGAGAGATTTCGAGAGAGCTCACGTCGTCGCTTTAGAGAACGTTGAACGCGAACAACCGGACCACAACATCACCGATCATATTGGGCCTTCTACAACCGGTTCTCTAACATCGGAGGATCTAATTCTGTTTTCCCCCACATCAAGTCTTGTCCACAGCTCCAAAGTCGGCTTCAAGCTGCGAACAGAGAGCATCGGATCGCCGACGGAGCTCACAAGAGCCGATACTGTTGCGACACTACTCAGTACGGCCAAACGAAAGTACCAATTCTCGTGGTAATTTTGCCGCATTATAGCTCAAAATGTTTTTCTGACAGAGTGTTAGGAACGATTTCGTCAAGTTACCAACGGTTTCAACCCCAAATTTCCGGTCAGTTTCACGATATCAAAACACGACCGCAGTCTGACATACGAACAGGGCACCTTCCCAATGCTCTGCACCTACGCCAATATACGCCGGGATTACTAGGCAGGACAGCATGGTTAGTAGTCACCCTGTAGTGTTGTGTCCCAACTAACACCTTTAGGTTAAGCCCAAAGGTCCTGGGAGACCAGGTAATTCGCTATGGTCTAATGCTAATCTCGACAAGACATCAATACAACGATTCGACTTGACAAGCGAAGATGCTCTAGAGCAGGCCTCGCACTATGGTTCGAACAGGCAAAGATATAAATCACAACAATCCTCTCGCGCCGCCTCGCAGGACACAGAACGGGTACACAGCATACATCGACTCGGCTCTTTAGAAGCCATTTCGTCGGGATCTCTTGGTGTCAGCAACTTAAGTTCAGTTGCGTTACCTATCCCGCCAGTGGGCGACTTCATACAAAAGAATATCAACAACATGATGCACGGCAAACCGAGACACAAACCAGAGAAAAGCAGGGTCACGATCGACCTGGAGGCCGAAGATATAGAGGATTCTGACGGAGATAGAGCGCATAAGGGTGTAGCATATCCAGGAAATGCCGGTCTGAATCCGCCAAGATCGGCAGCAGAGCGTGCTCGCGCAAACAAGCCGAAAAGGGAATCTACCTCGGCCTTTTTCAGCCACTTCCCTTCCACGGCCGAACCGTTTACGGCTCCGTACAACTGTGAGAGCAGAGATGGTGGAGGAGGCATGTTATTGAAACAACCAAAAGTCAAGGATAAGATGATGGGAGCACCTTCGAGCAGAAGAACGAGCCATGACCGTCAAACGACCGAGGAAATATCGGAAGATGAGCAACCGTCGGTTACACGCTCACACCTCGGAAACGCTCCAAGACGCGGCTCATACGCCGTGGAGTCAACTAGCTTGAGTAATGATGGGGATATACAGCGAACAACCATGACTGCAGCAAGGCGACCGATGTTCGGCGAGCATAAACTCTCTGCTCAGGCCAGAAATTCCGCCAACACAACCTCTGTTGAGCCAGACATAATTTTTCGTGTTCAATCAGTAAGAACAAGCCACCATTGCCTCATCAATCTAGGCGGACAGTACGATAGCAAACCCTGCTTCAGATTTACTAGAGCCGGAGTGTTTCACCTTTATGATAATGGTAAAGACATCTCCACCTCGGAAGACTCGCTTGTCATTGATCCAACAAAAGTTGCCAAAGTATCATATTGCCCTGATCAGGGCCACGAGCATAGAATGTACCTACTTCAAAATGATAAGGGCAAACGAACATCGATGTTGTTGGTATTAGATGACGCTCACAGAGCTTCGAGCTTGGCGGGATTTATCAAAGAGTGCAACCCTGAAATCAAGCAATTCGAAGTTACAACGAGGTGAGTTTAGTATAATGGCAGACCATCGTGGCAGACAAGCTGACAATTCTTCAGTGCTACCATGGAACAGTATTTCAGCCATCAAACAAGGCTGTTTGACAAGTGGAACAAGCCTCCCCAGTTGAAGGCGCCTAAACCAGAAGATGGGGAGCTTAAGTTGCTTCGCGCCAAAAGAGAAGCGAAATTCGATGCTCAACGCCGTGAAGATGCTCAAATTAGAAGTGACATTCTGACCAACGAAATGTCGTCTGAGACTGCGGTCCAACCAATAAAGTTAAAAGCACACCAACTGTTCGAACCGGAGAGACCTGTGCAATCTACACGTTCAACCAGAAGCCGTAATCCCACGACCCGACGTTCACCAACTCCGCCTATCAGTTGCCTCCCGCGTTGGACGGAGCAAAATCCGAGTTGGCCAGACCATTGGCAGGGAGACTCGCTGGTGTACCCACCTCAAGGCGACAGAAGGGCAACTGTGGACAAACAAGATATTGTGCGTCTCGATGAAGGCGAGTTTCTCAACGACAACTTAATATGGTTTTATTTACGGCACTTGGAAGAGCGAATCAAGGAAAAGAGTCCCGAGACTGCGAAGCGAGTATACTTCATGACCCCGTTTTTCTATCAGCGCCTTACGGCTGGAAGGGGGCGGAGCCCCATCGATTACGATGGAGTTAAGAGGTGGACTTCAAAAATTGACATATTCTCATATGACTATGTTATTGTGCCTGTCAATGAACATGCGCATTGGTATCTTGCTGTTATCTGTAACACGCCGAACCTATTAAAACAGCCTGTTCCCGCTGAGGAGACCGTTGGTACTGACGAAGAACAAAGCAGTGCTTGGAAGATTGAAGGTGCAGAAGTCGAACCAAGGGACGCCTCGAAGCAGCAGGGTTCGAGGTCGCCAAACATAGAACAAAAGGTGGGAAACATGTCAATAGGAAGGAATACTGTTGACGTGGAGATGACGGACGCACCCGAGATAAACACATCTGTAGAGCGCACGTCGATCGTAGGCGATGAGATTTTTGAGGACGACACTGCCACCACACGCGAGATCGCATCCGCAAAGCCGAAGAAGTCGAGGAGGACGGCTCCCATCAAGAAATATCCAACAAATGCGCCACGCATAATAACGATGGACTCTCTTGGATATTCGCACTCTCCAGTTTGCTCAAACCTGCGCGATTTCTTTGTGAAGGAGGCTAAGGCACGGAAGGACGTAGACATTACGCTGCCCAAGACCCCTCTTGGTTTAACCGCAAAGAATATCCCACTGCAAGACAATCACTGCGACTGTGGTCTCTATTTGCTCATCTACGTCGAGAGCATCCTAGCGAATCCCGACGTCACGATTCATGATATTCTTCAGGCCAGTCCAGACGTGGGGAACCACTTCAACAACTTGAGTGCAAGCAAGATGAGAAGCACCTTGAGAAAACTCATTTTTAGAGCTAAGGAGGAGCAAAAGCAGAGGGAGAAAGAGGAGAAAGCAGCAAGGATGCGCGCGAGAAAAGCTGCGAAAGGAGAATCAAGCAAGAATGCCGCCGACGTAACAGCGGCCGCACCATCACCTTCTTCCTCCCTGCCAAAAGTACTTCCTCGCGTAGCTTTCGAAAACCCTAGGGGCCAGCATGCTCATAATGATAATTGCTCGGAGCGCGATAATAGCCCGATCGAGGTGCCACCGCTCGCACATAGCGAGCAACGAGTGAAAGGCTCGCCTCATAGAGTCGTGCATTTGCTAGACCAGAGGACTGCCCAACGAGACGATCCTCTGGAAATGGAGGTTGACAGTCCGCCGGCTGCACATGTTCCATTTGAGTCATCTCAAAGCAAACGGCGATCTTCTCCTGATTGTGGGGGTTTCGAGACACTCATAGATGAGCGTGCAGGTGCAGACACTCACAATGTGAATGAGCCTGTATCCAACAGTGTGGAAGTTTTCGGCGATAGAGCAGCATCCTCAAAGCCGACATTGACAACAGCAGAGAGTGTAGAGTGCCTTGGAGAAAAGCCAGCGTCGATGCTGCGAGATGAGCCCGAGTTCACGGCTCGCAATGCGCTTCATGCTCAGCGAGCGAAGGAGTCCTCGCCAGACAGCGATGCAGAAAAATCTGCAAGTGACATACATCCGTCGGAGCTGTCGAAGAGATCTCCTCAGGTATACATGCCACCTGTCCAGCCACTCTCGGCCTTCAAGAGGCCGATTCAGGGTATGTCTTCCAGAACGGGATCAGTTGATCTTGACGAGCCCGCGCCCATTCATATCAATTCTGATCCGGAGCCTCAAGAAGATGAAGTAGCCAAGTCGCAAAGATTAAAACAGACACTGGAGCTGGAGCCTTTCAAGTCTGGTATTGCCACTAGTAGCAAAACAGTCAGTGTTTCGTCTGACGGGAGCACCATGATTCCCGTGAAGACTTTCACACCGCCGCAAAAGAAGAGGAATAGACCAGATCACCTCAGGACCAAGTCACCCCAGCATAAGATGCCGCGGCACATCAAATTCAATGAAGATGGCTCAGATCCTTCATCTAACGCAAGCTCCCAGGATTCTCTTCTGCACGTAATGTCGCCGCAGACTGTACGAAAATCAGTAGAGATGCCTCCAACTGAACTCGAGGTGGTGGTTACTCCAGGGCACCCAGTGCGTGTTGACGATGAGGACAAAGATGTGGACCTTGAATGCCTGTTTCCGCAATTGCCGAAGTCGCCCGTAATGTCAAAGACATCTCCGCGACAACATGTTAGCCCAACAACGCGATTGGCAAAGTCGAAGTCTCCCAGCCAGAATCATAAGCACACGCCACAGAGATCGTCTCCGAGGACGCCTGTACCGGCCGGTTTCTATGGATCTCCAGGTAGAGCTCAGAGTCATAAGAAGGATGATAAGAAACGGAAGAAGTCAACTGAGATAGTTGATATTGATTGATGAATAAATGGTATATTGCACGAGGAATCGGGAGCACAAACTAGCATAGCATTGGCGTCTTAATGCATGGATGGAGCGAAAAGCGGGACGGTTTGCTTCTCAGGTCTCTTTGAGCGCAAATATTAGCTGTAGCATTAGCATATTCTGACGGCATATGAAAGGCTGATTTAGCCTTGGGCTCCTGGGGTAGAGGCTGGGGAAAGATAAAGAGGTGGTTGCTCTGGGCGATTTCGTGGCATGAGAATTGCAGATTTCAAACCTATTTGCTATCACCCTCTCTTCGTGATTGCCCGAAACAACGTTTGAATTTTTTTTTCGTCTCAACAGTCTTGTTTATCTAGACTCCCTGAAGCCATCAACGTTCATAATCACAAAGCCACTCCGGAAACGTCATCCACGTCACCAGACAGCCACACTACGTCTTTATCAGCACTCTCAAACAACCAGTTAACCTTCATAACGTCAAACTTAACCAACAACGACCTCCCACCTAGCAAAATTCACATATCTGCTCGGACTGACAAAATACGACAATGGCAGGATTTGAACCTACGCGGCCGAAACCATATGATATCGTTCTGTGCAGTCGTAAACTGTGAGATTCGAGTCATACCCATTAACCACTCTGGCACATTGCCTTTTCTATTATTTTCAATCTTGGTTGTAGTGTTCTATTCTAAACAAAAAAAAACCGGCGAAAATTGGTGGAGATGGAGAGAGCGACCTGGGGTTTTGGGGGAAGCGGCGGCTGAGGTTCGTGGCTTCCAAATGGAGAACAATATCGACGACGACGTTTTACTATACTCAGACGAGCTTCTCACAGGTTTGCAGTTGTAGAGCAATAGTTGCTGAACATTCATCTGAAGGAACACATTTGTCTATAGTGATTCAAGTCGCTCGCAGGGTCCTAGCGCTCTCCCCTATTTGATAATACCTTTCCCTCTCGACACGGCTGCCATCGCTATTGAAAGAATGCTTAGAGGAACAAATGATTGATTCGAAGGTAAATCTGTGTAGGATGTATATGCAAAATCGCTTGCAACATGGTGGATTCATGCCTACGGCTATTCAACCACTTTCTTGGCCTCCGGATAAGGTGATAAATTCCCTTGCTTCTTTGCGTCTGGCTTGTCACCCTCGTTGTCGGAGGTCAAGTGCTGGACTTCATCCTTCGCCTCCGGCTTTACATTGCCACCGAACAGTTTTTGGGCCCAGACACGCTTACATCTCTGGTAGACGTGCCACCCATAATCCAGCTCTTTCGGAAGCTTCGCCAGGTAGACTTGCACCTCCTCAGACTCCATGGCGTCGGTGGCCCAAAGAGCGTCAAGAGAAACCTGCATTTTCGTTAGCACAGACACATAACTCAATCCGGGGAAACTTTCATCACCCACCCTGCCGTCCGTTTTTTGAACGCATCTAGGGTAACCCGGCCAGCATCTTTATGTACAGGATGCTTTAGGCCACGATCCGATTGGCATCTTGTAGTTCTTCTCATGCACATTAATGAAGCCTGCTTCATCGATACTGGATCCATGGTGTTCATTATGCTGGCGTTCTTGTGCGCTGTGTCAGCACACTGGACGAAAGGAGGCCCTTCGCCGGCGAGGAGAGAGTTTTTGGGCATAGTGTTGTCGTCACAGTGAATCAGAGTATCGCCTTTGATATTTTCGATCCAACTTCGATTGCAATTGGTTTCTATAATGCAACAACTGATTTGGAAGGTGCTGTTAACATACCGCCTGGAACAAGGTTATCGTAGACTTCTTTATAAAGCCTTTTCCACTCCTGCTTGCTGCGAGCGCCCAAGAGCTCTCATGTGAACAAGGTCAAATGGGATGTACCAAGTCAACGGCTTGGTGCTGTAATTGGTTAACGGGATATTTCCATCGAAGGTTCGATATCCAACGAACATGCCTTGCGTGATAGTTGGTGGGTACAAGTCAACACCGCGCACGGCGACTATATAAAGGTCAGCATTGCAAAAAATAAGTCATCTGTTAACAAGGGAAAGTTATCGGCAACGTCAAGCGCGCGGCCTCTATTGCCAGCGCCACAATCAATAATGTTTTGAGCCTTCTCGCTAATTGGGCTGTGAAACAACGGATTTTCCTCTTGACTATCGAGGGTTCTATAGGCGACATGCTCTGCTTCCAGAACTTCGAAGTGATTCTCATTTGATGGTTGGTAATATTCTTCTTTAAGAGTCGAATACTTGCGTCCGTTCTCAATATATCTACAGTAGATAGTCGACGTTACAAAAGTGCCATCGCTACCAATACTCGGGGCATAAGCTGAATCACGGTCGTCTTCACCGTCATTCTGCGACAATCGGTTAGACTTAGAGCAATTAATAAGAATCGCAACATATAGCTCCGACGTGCTCATCATTATCCTCAGGCAGAGGCTCAGTACGGATCAGAATATTCTGAACAGTAGCGGAGTTCGCTGGAGCCGCGGGCCCTTCTGAGCTTCTTGTCAAAATCATTCTATTATACTCGACTTAAGATGGGTATCTAGCATGATTGACTGCTCTCAAAGATCCTCCTTATCTGCGATCCTCCTCTTTGCATGCAATATATTCGAGACACCGCAATATTTACGAAGCTCCTGTCCACCTTGATCCATCGACTGGAGTCTGGTTGCCACTTCTACCTCCAAACTGTCCAGGACCAACGATAGGGCTTCTTGGAGCACTTGCTCCTCTCAAAGCCCTATCACCACGCTTCCTCAACTCTTCCGCCTTCGTCAAAAGCTGGTGCTTCAGATCCTCGACCTCGGCCTTGAGCTCTTCGATGCGATCAACAAGCTGTTCTTGGGCACTCGCCTCATGGATCTGATGAATCTTGACTCTGTTCTCATCCGCTTTCATTTGCAACTCTACGTTCTGCTTCCTCAAATCCTCAACCTCGCGACCAAAAGACGCAGCTGTAGAAGAAGCTTGCTGATACTGCTCCTTCGTGAACTCAAAGTCCTGAGTAACACTCTGATAACGCTTCTCAGCTTTCTGCTTTACCTCCTCCGCAGCCTCCAACCTCCTCCTCATTTCCTCAAGCTCTCTCACTTCCGGAATAATCGAGTGTGCAAGCCTATCATCTCTTTCCTTCAATTGTTTCTGCGTCTCGTTTATCGTCAGCTTGAGGGTGTTAATATCGATGGAGCATCCCTCAAGCCTATTGGCCAATGTAGTCGCGCGAGCCTCAGACTCACCAAGGGCTCTCTCGGCCTCTCCCCTCTTATCTTGAGCCTCGCGCCAAGCTGGCTCAAACCTCTTGATCAAGCTCACTTGTTCCTCCACCTTGTTCTCAGATAGTCTTAATCTCTTCGAAAGCGCTGCATTGATTTCATCCTTCATCCTTATTTGTGCCTCGAGCTCGGCAACGTGGGCATCGCTCGCAGACATCGCTTGGAGTTGGTCTTGCAAATCTTTGATCTGTAGTCATTTTAGCTAAGCCCAAGCGCGAGAGATCTGTAGTCTTACACTTGCCCACATTCCTGCTGTTTGCTGCTCATGCACTGCGTCGCGCCCTCTGCGGTCTACCATCACTTGAGCGAAGGTCCAATGGGTGGCAGGATTTGGCTGTGTTTGGTGTCCAGCTGAGTCGGATACATGCGAGACTTCCTCACTCGATCCTGGAACCATATCATATTCTGGAGTCATCCTCAACCTCTTAGAGTTCTCGTCCTCGGCGATCTCACGTGCTCGCTTGTTGGTGAGAGGTGGGCGGATGGTGTCAGGTTGTAGTTGAGAATGTGCTTGTGCTGATAATCCGGATTGTTCGTCAGTAAACTCTTCTGATACATCGATATCATCAATACTGAGGTTCTGTTCCAGCGGCCACTTAGGTCTTGGTAAATATTCCGACGTTGCACAGTTTATCAAATAGGCAGCAATCGGAGGAGCTGAATTCTCTGGACGCGGTAGCGTGTTAAGACCCACTTCCTTCCTCTTGTCACAAGTGGCTTTCACGAGGAGAATTTTTCTTTTCTCGGGATCCATTGAACTTGGCAAGCACATCTCGACGTGCTCTGCTGAGAATTCAGTGGCGAGGACAATAAGAGGCGCGACGATGTTTGGGTTAAAGTCGTGCTCACGGAGCTCCTTTGAATAGACCTCGCCCCCGAAGAATGTAGAGTCGAATGCAATGACTGCATCGACCGGACTGACGATATACTTTCCATCAGTAAATCCAGTTGGCAGAAGGGTGACTGATAGATTACAGTCGAAGATTGAAACCTTGTTTATGTCTGGACGGGTGTGCGATATCTTCTTGACTTCCAAGAGTGATGAAAGGATATCCAGCGTCAATCCAGATCTTGCCAGAACTGCGACACATATGCGGTGCGTACGCAAGCACTCGAAGAGTTTCTCCAGGAAGAAGCATTTTGGACTGCAGTTCAGAGCCCACTTGCAAATAATCTCATCCGTGAGATTCTCTTGTGAATCTGCAGGTCCGGCAAACAAGTCTTGGTGGTCTCCGAGAAGTTTCAGATTTGCTATGAGCTCGTCCATTTCCTTCAATCCTTTCTCAGTCATTTGCCCTTCGCCGGTAACCAGCCGATGGGCCGTTTCTTGATGTTTGTTGATTTCCAAGTTGTAGATGTCTCGTACGGTCGGTACCATAGGGAGGAGCAGCGCATATTCCTCCTTGCCGAGTGGATTGAATGAAAGCTCTCCGTGATCCGATCCATCTTCCGAGTTATTATCCTCCAGATCGGTGACCGAAGGGTCTACTTGCTGTGGCGGAAGCACCTCTCTTACTGGAAGGGACCGACTTCCCGTCATCAGCTCGAGTGCCTCATCATGTTGCACATCCCAATCTGCTGATATATGAAGTCCCTCCTCCGACTCCTGTTGGGCTTTCAAAGATTGCAGTAAGAGTCTTTCTTTCCAGGTGAGACTTGGTTTTGATCCAGAATTTTGAGCCAGACCCTGCGTGCTGTTGCCTGTGGAGAGACCTGCGAGCCCAGACGAAGGATATGACGGCCTGAGCGGCATATCAGACTCCTGTGTACTACTCATCTTGACAACGCAACTATCCGGTTGTGGAGTAAACAAATTTTCCTTCTAAAACCAGGTGCCGCACAGACAAAGAAAGTAGAAGCTTGACTTATGCCAGAGATGAATTGAGAATAGGTGGAGTTGAGACCAGAGTCGTCTTTGTATTCGGTGCTTGAATTCGTATAAAGCGGCGGCCTTCGTTATGAAGGGAATATCGAAAACACAAAGTAAGCGTCGATCAACCTCGCTCAGCTGGCTACCGACAAGGTGAACTCGTGGCACCACTCTTGACAATCAAGATGATGCACTTCAGTTCGCTTCCTTCGACTGCCGCTGCCTGTCAAAGTAAAGTCTAGCAAGTGTTGTGCCGTGGGCCGATGGTGATGTTGATATTGACTATTGATGTTCAGTTACGACTAAGATAGGCTGTCAAGGAGCAGTTGTGCGGCGAGTTAGATGAGCAGCGAACAATTTGTCTGTCGCTCTGATCAAATAGCCAAAGCTCGCGTGATGAAGGTGGATTGAGCGTTGAGCAGCAAATTCTAGTGTGAAGGAGCTCTCGTAACGCAGATTGGCGGCGAATTCAGCTGCGCTCAATAGCCTGCTACTCTACTGGAACACGCTTTTGACTGAACAAATTGTTGTCCTGTCCCGCCTCACTGGCCAAATCTAGTCACCTTTTTGGATACAGAAGAGCCACCAGAGCGGGCTAATAGATGTCTTAATGTCGCGAAGAGCGGTCGTTGTCACTCAATTCTAGACGCCTTTCCTTTCGCCGCCTCTCGCTAATCAACGCGAATGCAAGAAATTTAAAGCAAGGGTTTCGTTATTCACTTTCGCCACACTTTAATTTGCTCTGCAAACGTACGATTCTGTGCCCGTGGTGCTGAATGCGGGACAACGTTGCTGGATGTTAACCGGTTAGGTTGAGGTTTGTCGCTTCCTATCACGAGCGTTCAGGCAAATATGTGATGTGGTAATTTGTTGATAAGAGCTCAAGAGAGTGTATGCGTGCTTAGATCCGTCGCAAGAAGTTATTGGGGCTAGACTGGCAGGTTGTTCGAGTCTTTGACCAAGTTTAGTCGTGAAACAGAAGGAGTGTCCTAATGAGGTGGTTTCGGGGTGGCTTGTGTTGGAGAGCCTCAAGTTTGGGGTTACAGCTACGGCAAACTCTGGCACCTAAGAAGCATGTTAGTCGAATGGAAGTGTCCTGCTATTACAAAGTATTTCCAGATTATCACTCTTACTCAATATTAACCAGTTGTTGGCGATAATATGTTATGGTATGAACTCCCCTTGCCATCGCTATATTCGTGCTCATTGTTGCCCGCATCACGTGCACCTTCTGGCTCATTTCTGCTGAGTAATCCATCATTACGGTCCAATCACGGACCACCGCCAACCTGCCACTCCCGAGCATGATTTTTGGAACGCATCGTCCGACACAGCAGCTCAGATAGATAGTAGAACCCATACCTCACCGTCCACTCCACCACAACACAAAATGGCCTCTTTCATCCGCACACTCCCACGCGCCTTTGCTCGCACTGCACCACGCGCCATTCGCGCCCAGGCCGCCGTTCCAGCCCGCCAGGCCGTTGCAGCTTTCTCCTCCACTGCCCTCAAGGCGTCCTCTTCCGCCGACGCCGTCGCCGAGTCTGGATCCCACGGACACGAGGAGTCCTTCGAGGAGTTCTCCGCCAGGTACGGACAGTCGATTTCATACCTACAACACACAATGGCACGCCCGGCGTCATAGCCGAGGCCACCCAGCACAAACGATGACGACAGCCATTGAGTCGAACAGATGGCTGACAAGTGGAACCACAGATTTGAGAACGAGTTCGAGAAGGTCCAAGATGTTTTCGAGTTGCAGGTTCGTAGAATTGGGAGGTTTCTGCGACCGGAAACCGGGGTATGACGATTAGTTGGCTAATCGTACGATGTAGCGCAACTTGAACAACGCCTTCGCCTACGATCTCGTCCCAGCACCAAGTGTTATCGTCGCTGCTCTCAAGGCTGCGCGCCGTGTTAACGACTTCCCAACTGCCGTCAGAGTCTTCGAGGGTAAGCAATACATCAGGCCATTACGCCTAGACCCGGCCGGTGGGGTCCGCGATAAGCGCGTGGCACGCAAAACGATAGAAAGAGGACGGAGCTGACATGAGAGATAGGAATCAAGGCAAAGGTTGAGAACAAGGGCCAGTACGAGCAGTACCTTGAGGAGCTTGCACCACTCCGCAAGGAGCTTGGTATCGAGCTCAAGGAGGACCTCTACCCAGAGGACAACTAAGTCGACCTACACACAAAGCACAGGGCATAGAAGCACTTTGCGTGCGCTGCAAGACCAGACGTAATGGAAGGATTGTATAAGGGCTGTATATGAGACCAACGGGATAGACAGGCGCTTAAACAGTGCGGGGTGGAGGGGAGGGAAGGGCCTTTTTTGTTACCTGTATATTCATGCGGTTTTAGCAAAAGAAAGCATTCGACAAGTACTGGGATTCAGATTGGGTGACGTGAGAACGGTACATGTGGGTAATAGGGTTGTCAGTGTATTTTGAGCCCGAAGGTCTAGAGAGGGCAGGACATCATGCTGGCATGCTCTGTGGTTCTGTCATGTTATTGATAAGAGCTATAGCAGAGAGCTAATTTGAATTGCAGAGTAGCCGCGGCTTCGACTTGCATATCAATTCACTAATTTGAAGGCGACCATCGCAGAGGCAAGAAAGCGTTGAGATAATGGTCAAGAAGCCATGATCAGGGAGGTACAGCTTTTTATTGGTAATGAAAAGTGATAGAGTTACATGGGTTCTGTCGACATCTTGCTAAGAATGCCCGTTCCTGTAACCCTAATGGGTATATTTGACCCCACCTCCCAATTTTTACTTCATCTTCTTTCTTTCGGTTCTCTTCATCGTCTTCAGACCTTCCAGTAACTTATTCTTCTTATTCTACTGTGAACGGCGAGCTTCCGGCGAGCTTCAAAAGTTACAGCGACCGCTTCCATCCTCAATTCTTAAGACCCAACACTATCACTCTACACCCGGCATCATCTACGACGTGAACGTTTTGAACGGCATGGCGTGCTTCAGCAACGATTCTTGCCAGGGTAATAAATGCAAGCGCAACGTGTTGACCAAGATCATCACAGGCCAGACACTTCGCGTGAGGTATGGAAAAATGGGATAATGCAGGACCCATTCTCACACACTCATAGCAAGCCGAGAAAACTTTGATGACTGTAATCAAGGATATGCCAAAACAGCTTGATTCCCAGGACACTGTTCTCAGGCTCTTGAGGGAGCGTGTCGAGGTGCAACCATTCATACGTATCATGCGACTCCAGATCTTGTTGAGCCACTGCAGCCCTGAAGACTTCATGAAGACGATGGCCATGACTGGCGTTGGAAACCTCTTGCGCATTGACAACAAAGGGAAGGCCGCCCTTGATGCTTAATGCATGAGAGGTTGGGGGAGAACGTTCGCCGTGAATGAGATCATGGATTTCGTCCACAAGGCATCAACTGATGAGGCTGAGTTCAAGCGCTTGATCACGAACGTCTTCATCGAAATCGTCCAAGACTACAATCCAAGGGCGAGCTGAAGGGACGTTTGACTTGTCTAAGCTGCCAAATCATGATGCTGGTGTCAAAGCCAGGCTGAGACTAAAATCCTTATTGGACCGTGGTCTAAGAGGAAGATGCAAAGTCGTGGGTTAGGGTGGAAGATAGGAAGACATGATCTACGGTGGAAAATAGAAAGACGCCTTTTAAGGCAGAGATGCAAAGAAGAAGGGTAGCGATGCACCTTGCAAGCCAAACTGCAGTTCTAGGTTTATCCACAGATCGTTTGGGTCCAAAGAGTCCGCGCAAGGTAATCAGCCCAATTCAGCACAATCTTCACAACAGCCGATGAATTAGGATGTCGAAGAAGCTCTGGTTCGCATCCTCGATGGTCTCTCCGAGCAGTCCCCACCACAAGAGACAGTTCTTGGGCTGCTGAGGCGCGGTGTTGAGAACCAGTTTCGGGTCAGCCTTCCTCTTTACTGATTGCAAACACTACTCACACGTACAGGCCACTATGGAGGAGACGAACAATGGTGCCACCGATGCCGAGATAAGCCAAAAAGCAAATGTTCCCAAACCAGCAGTCATGCTCCGCACGATGCAGGCCAACCCGAGCGCTAGAGTTCCATCGATTATGAAGGGCAACACTGAAGGTATATCCACGAGCAGATGGCCAAGGAACTATGTAGGTTGGCTACCAGGGAGGAGATGATGGGCATTATCTCTGCTGTCGCCGGCCCGTCCCAAGGCAACATAATATCCCAGTTTGGCAACGTTTCACCCGGAGTTGCATCCACGAAAAATAACTCGTTGGTTAGTCTTGTTTAAGATCTCAATTCAAAGGGTAAGCTCAAGTGATGGTTCGATATGAAGAAAATGCTAAAGTGGGGCTCTAGTACTTACCGCACTGCTTCTGCAGAGGAGCTTGCTCAGATGTTCAAAGAGCATTCTGCGGCCCCAAAGCCAAAGAAGAGGAAGAGAGTCTAGAAAGTTGCCATCTATTTCTGCAAATCATGAAGGACTTCAAGGTTATAACGTAAGCAAATCCTGCACGGTCTATATCAGAGCAAGTTATCAAATTGTTTTCACAGCGTAGACATAATGAGCGGAATCACCCGCGTCTGTGAGCTGTTTGCTGATTATCATAATTTGATATACCTAATTTGATACAAGGCTTTAATGTCTTTTGCGCGCCACGGTATCGGCTTGAATACGAAAGCGGTCGCGATGAGGACACCATATCACTCACGACTCCAGGCACAATTAAGGTGTGGTCTTTCCCTAAGGTATACAGATATCTCCAAGCCAATACCCTAGTCCGCGTCGCCGCTGGCGAATCACACGTCGACTACAACCTCCATTCAGCTGGCAACTGGCCATCCTACTCAGATATCCTTGAATTAGACCTGCCAACCTGTATGAGGGGGAGATATGGTTCGTGGAAGGTCATCTTCGAGTGAGGTGGGAGGTGAATCACACTCATTCGGCATTGCCAAACAACAAAGTCGAGTTTCATGGCACTAG
Source organism: Antarctomyces pellizariae (assembly GCA_010623925.1). Lineage (NCBI taxonomy): Eukaryota > Fungi > Ascomycota > Leotiomycetes > Thelebolales > Thelebolaceae > Antarctomyces > Antarctomyces pellizariae. The sequence continues at coordinate 38,584 of WCAA01000055.1, forward strand.
CGTCACCGGAGACTCTTAAGCGGGTTGATACGTGAAAGAAAAATCAATACATCGGAAATTACGACCACTTAAAACACATCAGGAAAGCACTCTATTCAAGAGTATCACAAAGTTCACAGTTCATGGGAATCATTATTGTAGAAATCGACGTCTTAAGCATGATACCTTCGACTCGCTGTAGTGCGCCGTTAAAAGCCACTTCCATGTTTAATTAACTTGGTAATTGACAAACAACCCAAAAAGACATCGCTTAATCCTCCTTGAGGATCTCAGCGAATGGCTTGCCGTTGACACGGACTGGCTTGCCAGCATCGAGACCCTTGGTTCCGATCTTCTCCTTGGAGTATCCAGCAGCGTATGGGTTGAGGCGGAGGAGAACCTGTCTGTTGTGGAGTGGGTTCTTCTTCTGGACAGCGGTACGCTTGGTGCGGGACTCGCCCTTAGCGGCACGGATGACGGTCTGGATCTCAGAAGAGTTGATGAGACGTCCGATATCGGCCTGGGAGACGATAGAGGATGGGAGAAGGAAGTCCTTCTTGAGGGCGGATGGGGTGGTGGTAGATCCGTAGATAGTGTCAAGGGCCTGGAAAGCGGAGGAAGTCCAGATGACGAAACGTCCGAGATGTCCACCTGGGGCGAGCTGGAGGAGGTTCAAGGCGAAGACAGAGGAAGTCTCAACACCGGCAATGTTGCGGAAAGCGAGGGAAAGCTCCTTTCCATCAACCTCTGGGTTGTAGACGACCAATGGGCCGCGACGCTGGCGGTGACGGCGGCCACGGAGCTTACCCTTTCCAGCGCGGAGCTTGCGGGAAGCCTTGACCTTGGAAAGATCGGCACCAGCACCAACGGAGTTGAGGAGAGCGATGGCAGCGGCAGTGCGGGCAATGGCGGCACCGGCAAAGACCTCAGAGTTGATGACGAGTGGGACCTCTGGGACGGTAGCGACCTGGTGACCGCGGGCCATCAAGAGGGATGGGACAGAGGAAGCAGCCAAGGCAGAGGCAGTAGCGAAACGCTTCTGGCCAAGGTTGATCTTCTGGTGCCACTTGCGCCAAACCTTAGTTGGAGCGAACATGCGACCGGAACGGCACATGTTACCGAAGGCAGCCTGTCCAGCACGGTGGGTTCCTCCACCGGAGACACGTGGAATACGGGCAACAGCACGTCCTGTGTTGTTTTCGTTAGTATTTGCCTTTACCAATCCACATGACCATCCAGTCCGCAATCCAAAATTATTTCCTTGCGCACTTCACCCTCCAATGCACTCAGTTCTGATTGATGTGATTCCGACTCATCCCAATGTTGTGGTTCTCCTCGAAATGAAATGTCGTGTACTGACCAGTTCCCCAGGACTCGGCAGAGGTCTGGTGACCAGCCTTCTCAGAGACAGCGTATGGCTGACGCTTGTTCTTGGCCATTCCGGTGTGGACAGTCCTGTAGAGCGATTCAATCAGCAATTGCTCCCATCTTCGCATCGCTGCTCCTCGGCGCAGTTTCGAGTTTCGTGGACGTACTGGACGATATCTGGGCGGATTGGCGAGGTGAAGACCTTTGGGAGTGGGTGGGTCACACCGCTGGCAGTGCCATCGGCGGACAGGATCGTGACTGTTGGTCTGGATGCCATTTCGGTGATTTGTCGTGGTTGTTGTCGACTTCGAAATTGCACGCTCGAAATTTCGAAGGATTTGCCAGATTCTGCGAAAGTGTGAGCCTGGCGCGGAAGCCCTATGTTAAGCGACCGTAAGGCAGCCTCGTCGATAAGGCACTCCAATCAGTTCTTATCGGCGGACCACAACAAATTTGGGCGAACACCACGACCGCGCCATTGAAAACACCAAGCACTGTACAATTCAAATGAATTATTATTGTATTATTCCAGCTTACATACTTTTCTTGGAATGTACAAACTGTTTTTCTTGACACAATGAGGAGCTACCTCGCCAGACAAAAACTTGACAGGCCATTCACGATACTCGTAACGGAAGGAAACAAATCGAAAGAGGCTATGCCTGTTAGGCTCTGAAAACGTTCCTGAGAATCGAAGTGTCACGAAGATCTTATCTCCTCGGTCAAAGCGTCTTGTTGTCGGTGGTTTGTCCAGCGCCTCGAATGGGCAGTTCATCGAGCATGTCAGAGCCCTGCAAAGCTCGTCATTGGAGAAAAGCACAATTCTTAGCCAGTAGCCAGTGAAGCCCGTCACCTGAGCTTCTCAAAGGCCGGAGACTCGGTCAAGGCCGAACCAAAAGCTGGCACGGAAGCGTGATAGAAGTTGATGTTCCGAGGTGCTGCCCAGTGGCCTGTGGGTCAAAGTCCCAATCAGGCGGCAAAACGGCGTTTAGTGTCTATCATGTGCACTCGCTTAGGGGAAATTGGAGTCGCCAGGCCGCGAACTACAGTAATTTGGAGGAAGCCGAGATCTGTCTTCTAGAGGGCCACAGAATGTGTCGGGTCTGGGAACCTAGATAATGTTGCAGAAAGACAGAAATTACGCATCAAAGAATTATGCTATGTCGAGTTTAATATGTGAAATATGTACAATTTAAAACAGTTTGCAAATTTAAGGTTCCAGTTATCAAAGACAGACGTGGTGCAACGTGCTCTCACGGACGCTGTCAGTGCCATGGCTGGCTGGCGGGCCTTCTGGCAGAGTTCCCGCAATTTGGGTCGTGGCGCTAAACCCAATCTATCACCGCATGGTCCAAAAAACCCCCTTTCGCTAATCTACGCCCCATGTTTGGCTGGGTGACGGCAAGACACATAATTCTTTGATTCCCTCCATTTCCCTAAACTTTCATCAATACCAATTGTACTCTGCACAACCGGAAGCTCATCTCGCTGGGTGGCTCATCGTTTGCAGCATAACTTCTTTTCTATACTTGATTTAATACTTGATAGCGGTTTAGCAAGCTTCACTTCTCTGCATCGATCCCAGTCGCGAGTTTTCCGACTTCCTGGCTCCTTCCAGCTTTGTCTGGCACGACCTGTTACGACTCCATCTCAACCAAACTCCATAGTTATCGAACCTAGTACCCAAGATGTCCGGAATGTATCTTGACCTCTTCAAGAACGCCCAGCGCCCATCGGTCGACAGGCCTTTTGGCATCGAGTTATGGCCTATCTTCGACCAGGCCTTCACGGCCATTATGGGCTACCACCCACAGGACTTCGAGTTCCAGCCAGGCACCACTCCAATGTCGACCTTGAAGTCCACTGCGATTATGCTGGTTACATACTACACTGTTGTCTTTGGAGGTCGCGAGCTTATGCGCAACCGCCCAGCGTTCAAGTTGAACGGCCCATTCAAGGTCCATAACTTCTACTTGACCCTGATTTCGGGCGGGCTCCTTTTGCTCTTTGCTGAGCAGCTCATCCCTGAGGTTTACCACAACGGTATCTTTCACGCCATCTGTTCCCATGAGGGTGGATGGACCAACAAGTTGGTCATCCTGTACTACGTAAGCGCGTCCCAGATCCACCAGACCGAAGTCTAGCAGCTAACGTGTTTCCAGTTGAACTACCTCACCAAGTACGTTGAGTTGATCGATACTGTCTTCCTCGTTCTCAAGAAGAAACCGCTCAGTACGTTTTCACCAGCAAGTACTGCTTGAAGCTCTCATTAACGTCGAATAGCTTTCCTCCACACTTATCACCACGGCGCAACTGCTCTCCTGTGCTACACCCAGCTTATTGGCCTCACCTCCGTCTCCTGGGTTCCAATTACCCTTAACTTGATGGTCCACGTTGTCATGTACTGGTACTATTTCCAGGCCGCCCGTGGCATCCGCATCTGGTGGAAGGAATGGATCACCCGTCTCCAGATCATCCAGTTTGTTATCGATCTCGGCTTCGTCTACTTCGCATCCTACACCTACTTCACCTCCACCTACTTCCCAAACGTTCCAAACGCTGGCAAATGCGCCGGTGAGGAGTTCGCTGCTTTCGCTGGCATGGGTATCCTCAGCTCCTACCTCCTGCTTTTCATCTCCTTCTACATCGCCACCTACAAGAAGGGCGGAAAGAAGACTGGTCGCAAGGCTGCTCGCTCCCTCAAGGACGCTCAGATTCCAGATATTGCTACTCTCACCAACGGTGCTGTTAACGCTTCTCCAATTTCCAACGGCCACACCACCGCCACTCCAAGTCGTGCCACTCGCTCCCGCAAGGCTTGAGTCGACCTTTGGTTTGTGAGAGCACACGGTGAGAGCGTGAAGCCAAGTCGCGCGACCACATCAACGTGGTTGGCAGGACACAGCCTTCCATTCTAGCATAAGCAGTTTTGGCTGTTCTTGCAATGTAAAATATTGAGACCACGAATATCTAGATGAATGCATGCATGGGGGCTGGGTAGAGAAAATCAGGAACCAGCATAACGAGGGTTGTCGGCTGCTCTGCTTTGTATGGAATTTCAAGGCCGGCGCCGGACGCATGCTGCGGCATAGAGGCGTGTAGAACATGTATCAGTGAAGTCGAGCGTAGCATGCATGTTTTGGGTCTGACACAGGATGTCTGTTCAGGTGGATAAGACAGGCGAGCGATGTTATATATGTTGTCGGATTAATACCTAATTAGATGGAACGTAAAGCCATGAATCACAGCCAACCTTGCCGGCGTATCAACAGACGCAGCGCCCAATGGCTACTTTTGTCGATGCATTATTCCCCTTTCCGGCATTTACTTGCAGCATCATCGATGCAGCTGACAAGTGTAGCTTCTGAATATGTCGCGCAACTGTACGTCAACCCCCAATCGCCAGAGTGACCTATAATTTTCGAGCAAAAAAAAAAGGTTGCCGTTCAGAGCTCGGCTGCCCATCTCCATCATAACCTTGGACCTCACCGAAAATTTATACTTGTCTATGTGCTTTCCAGCCTTCGATTCCGAAATATTGTAACGATGCCAAGAAGGTATGGAGGTGGGTTTTAACGGAGTTCCATCTGGAATAATCCTAGGGAGGATTTGTAACTGGCCTATGCCCACCTCATCAGTCCATGCTGCGGAAGTTAAAAATTCGTAATACAGAGCCTGAATATGCTCACTATATTTACCACCACTCCACTACGAAGAGTCTGCATGAAAAAAGTAAAGGAAATTCAGGGTCCTGCCGGTTTTGTAGTTAATCCACATCTGCACGAGAATCCACCTTCCGAATCTTTCTCAGCCACAGAGCAACTATAATGATTTAAGCGCGATCGGCGGAGAAGATGAAATTATAGAGACAAAGTCTTGCTGGGTCTACGAATGGTCGAACTTGTCTTGTGGAGGTAAAGCTTATGGATGCATTATGGAAACGCTAATTGGGCAAGATCTTCAGAGTCCTACGAAATTTGGATATTGAGATCCGATATCCACCCTCGAATTCTCTCGGTATTACAGGAACGGGAACTATACTCATTAAGCGCGACTTAGTGGAGACACTGTGGAGAGTATGGTGCTGACGAATAGGTCTCGTACGATTTTGGAGGGAAGACTCGCCAGGAGAGCAAGGTCTCTTCGAACACTGACGGATAGACTGAGCCGAGAATTTCCCACAACTGGATGCTTTTTCCGGTGCCGTTGCCATTGCTGCGAAGAGTCAGAGTACTCGAAGTATGAAAACTATTAACAGTGAGGCTTTTGGTTTCACAAGCCTTCTTACGTTTGAGGTTGAGTTTATCATATCTCATCCAGATTGCAGGATATCGGTTTTACAAGCCTTCTTACGTTTGAAGTTGAGTTTATCATCTCTCATCCAGAATGCAGGATATCGGTTTCAAGAATGGGTTAGCACCCAAAGTCTTTTCTGTTTCAAGCTAGACTTCATAAAATTTCTTGACTTACACCAATGAGTTAATCTTCTGATCTCTCGATCTCCGGCACAACCATATGTACTCCTGGATCGGACACATTGAGGCATGCTCAGGTCTTCACTTGAATCACTTCATACACACCCGAACCATGCAGGCGAACCTTGAGCCCAGTTTTATAGCCACAAGTCCACTCGCAACCTTCCAACCCCATTCACAGCTAACACTCCTCTCACGTGCTCTATTTATCCCCTGGAGGGTGGATCGAAGAGTCTTTAGCTCCTGCTTTAGGAGACTACGGAGAATTATCCATGGTTTTGTGGAAAGAAGCCATCGTGAAACAGGTTTTAAGGTCTCCGGATAGACTCAGGTAAGTTCGCCGACGCCGAGTTGTCTTGAAGGGTTGGCTCCCCGTTAGCCCGTGGTTGGAGATGCGAGTGAAGCCCTTCAAAGCACGCCGTGTTATAATTTAGCGATGGCTTCCCTACATATGAAGATCTCACTTAAAGAGGTGAAGCGCAAGATTCGGGGACCTCAGGGTCGTGCTCGGTACTGCCATGTATCCATTCTCGGACCGGGCGAGCAGCCATCAACAGACTCAATCGCGCCTCCATTTGTGATAAAAAGTGATAAAGAGTGGAAATCACACACCCTCACCAGTTTAAGCCGCTTTTGTACATACCGGTGTTCCTTAGTACTTATCAAGAACGAAATACGACTGCTAAGGTGTTTAGCTCGTCAGTTGAGCGTGAGAGCTCGCGACACTTAGTGTTTCCTGGGCCGACGTGGTCTCTAAAGCCACTTTGAGCCTTTCCAAATGGCTGAAAGGTCAAATGACACTTGAGATTCCACATGTGGGGGTATGTCAGGTCAAACCCCGAGAGCTCCCCACACCTTCCACACTTCTCAGCATTCACGGCACCGGTTGAGGTTTGGCTTATTGTGTTTGACCGGGTGAGATCTTCGACGGAACATTCAGGATCCCCTGAAGCGACGACATGGTTAGCTGTTGGAGCTGCGTTATACTCAAATTGTTAGGCGTTTCAGGTTTTATTTAGAGGTGTCTTGCTGCTGTCTTGGGAGGACTTGACAAGCCGAGCATTCCTCCATTATAACATGATTTGAAACGCCACAATGTGCACTCATAATCCTGCGCTCTTTACCGAAAAGCGCCCAATCTATATCTTTGACCTAGTTATTCGCAAAATTTTCCTGCTTGGGTCCTACAGGCCCGATTCCTTCTCTCGGCATCTCGTACTGTCTTCCATTCGACAGCGTGTCAAACCGACATGATACCAGTCTGACATAACTTCCCAGAGGAAGCGGGTGGCTATCCGCTCATACTCGACGGTAGAATGGGATACATGAATTCTGCAATCATAAGGAAGAACAAAGACATCCACTCTTGGTCTTCATATGTTTCACATCGTCCTTTGGCACTGCTTTGTCATCGTACGCCGTTGTCGTCGTACCTTCTCCCTCGCTTGTGCCCACCCCCGCCAAAGTTGCCGCACATCGACGTATGCCAAGACTCAGCTGCCATCGTCACCGCGCCGCCTTGGACCCTGCATTTGTGGCCAAATCAACATGCTAAGCGAGTCCAATCAAACCTCATAGAAACGCCGATCTTGGCCTTTTTTTGTGTGGAGATTGACGTCGGCGATCGTCGGCGTCGGCTGGGAGGACAGCATCGTTGCAAAGACTGCATGAGCATGATGAGGTAGCAAAAGGCTAGGCTTGTGCCTTTGCGGTTCGAGAGCGTTGTGCCGCCACTGATGGCCGGGGGAATGACTAAAGGTGCGAGTTGCAACTGGCATTTTCGAGATCCCGATCATGATAGACTGATGGGAATTCGAGGTTGGTGTGCAAGAAGAGCTCTTTGCGGCAAGAGCATCATGAGATATGCTCGAGGAAGGCAATGGTTCCACTGCTAGAAAGCATTACAAGCCTTCTCTATCCGGCATTTTTACCGCCACCGCAGAGACTTTGTTCCAGAGAAGCACGCTTGTCGGCGATATATGGGCACGCCTTGGAGATGAGCGCAGCGAGTCATGTTCCCGCACGTTTGGGCAGAACCGCCCCCAGGCAAAGAGTCTCAACCACAGCCTATTAGGAGCCACTTCCTACCACCGGTCTCAATGCCCGCCTTCCGTTGCTCTAAGATTATGGATAGGCAGATCTGCACTGAGATTAGGTGTTTATGGTCTGAGTGGCAGCACGCATGCACTGGCCGCGAGCTTATTCCGGAATTGACCAACGAGAATCATGACGAGCCGATCGACAGGTAGTTTGGAGGACGCTTGAGAGTGTAACTTTACTGGAGAGAAACTGGTCGTCATGAAAGCGGGCTGGGTGTGCGCTCAGCCATTACCCCAGGCTCGAGTATGCAGAGTCAGGGCGTCAGGCAAACACTGCTGTAGCTGTAGCGGGCCCCGTATGACTGCATTATGGTGGTGTCTATTTATCTTGCGAGTACAAGAACCATCCTATGAGACGGTGGGATAGACAAAGGCAGGTCTGCTGAGCTCTTTCTTTTAGTGGGTGCATTACTCGAGGTGTGGTCCCCAAGCATGGGTGCAAGCAATAGGTGTGTGCTAAGTTTCAGTACTTTTTCATTATTTTCCGTACAATGCGCCCCTGCATGTTGCATCGATAATGCGACCCTTGAGTTTCCCCAGCCAATCTCTTTCACAGCTCTGCTTGCCACTAGCATTGAAACGATGCCCACCGTCATAGGGGGCCAGTGCTCCTTCCCTCCCCGTAACTTTTCACTCTCCCCGGCATTAAGGCGCATCACTTCTGACGTCGGCAATATGGGGCAGGGCCGATCATGACTGTGCCCTCCAGCCCGACGGTAAATCAGCATTAAGAGGGGTTAAGAGAGTATATAGCTCAGGATGGTCGAGGCAAGTCTGGATTTTTTTTATTTCATCAAACAAACACATCAAGTAACAGCGATATAGCCTCTAACAACACTCACCAACACGCTCATATATCACACTCGGCCGTTTCAAAAAAACTTACTTAAAACACCCCAAAAATCTTAAACTCCTACCTCCAATACCATAAAATCAAATCGACTACTAGTCTTCGCTTCGAAAACACTTCAAACATAAACTACCACACACACACATCACAAAATGTCTTCCATCTCTCACGCTCCAACTCAGTCTGTTGCTGGACCAATCGACCTCAACACGTACACTCGCAGCATGCACCACTACACTTCGTCACAACTGGGCCAGATGCGCGACGCCATCGCCAATGTTGCAGAGACTGCTAACGACACCATGAGAGATAGAGAGAACGACAGAGTCGAACATGAGAACAAGTCAGTCAGAGAACGCATCGATAGGGAGAGAGCACAGAGAGTCGAGCCAGAGAGAGAAATGAGCAGAGACGCAATGAGAGTCGTCGGTGGACGCGACTTCGCATAAAGTAACGACATCAAAAGTGTAAAAGGATGATAAGGATATGACCCTCGGATTGAAGAGGTAGAGACGAAATCGTATCATCGACCATCGCAACGTTAACAAACATCATCAACCAGTTCCACAGCAAGCAACATTTTGGCGAAAGTGTTTCATGCGTTGCTGCTGCTCATGATTAAGAGAGGAAATATACCACGAAGTTACTGTTTTCTGATATGCATTGTTTGGGGTCGCGCAGCATATGAAGCGTCGGTGTTGGGGCGTTCGGGATCATTTATTGCAGAGCATGGTTTGCGGCATGAATGGTAGACTGTCGTTAACTTGGGCACGGAATTGAGAGTGATAGGTCAGATGGGTGGCAGTCTCTTTACATATGAATCCAATAAGAGACCAACAATTTTTGTTCTCTTTGCATCGTGATATCAGCTTATGGTGTTATTGTCGTTGCGATGACGCAAGAGTTTAAAGAGTTTTCGCTATCAACAGAGTACGCTGAATCTTCCAACAATCCTTGTCGAGTAAGCAGAAAAGCTTTCCACAAAAGTCATGTCAAACTAGTGAAATATGGAATCTTAATGACGCAAATACCGCGTTGTGCTTAAGAAGGTGAACTCAAGCGTCATTTTCACACGTTGAAGGTTACGACCATGAATTTACTACGCAGAAACAATCTCTCCTTTAGAGGGCAACGAAAAACTAACCCTCTTCTGGGATTTCCACCATTTGGGCCCCAAACATAGGCATCAAAGCCTGGTATAACCATTACCACCGAGTTCCTATCGAACGTACTGGGAGACAATTGCCACAACTGCCTTGGAAAAACAAACATTCTGCTAAAGATGAGGTTGACAATACTGTCGCCGATACATCCCTTATCCAGGATGATATCCGTTAAACACCTGATGTCTAAAGATCTATATGGTTGTTTCTGGGGACCCTGAATTTTCACGTCATCGTTGTGGAGAGCCAAGGAACATCATCTTGCTGAGGCTCCAAGAACTTCACTCCGGCGCAGCCGTTCATTTGAAGCAGCTCGTTTTTCCTAGCGAAAAGAACTATTTTTAATATCGCATTGAAAGAGTAGTCAAATATATCAGGGGTAAAAGTCGAGATATAGAAATGTGGTTGTCGACATGGATCCTCCTCACCGACGCCGAGAATGGTAACACAGGGGGGCCCGGCAATCTAATCTTTGGCACCGTCGACGTCTCTTAACCTTGCTCCTTCTCTCGCCTTCTGTCCTTCCACCCACCTACAAAATTCTTCAATTCTGTCTTTACTGGATATCAACCACATATCGATATCGTGGATGTTCAATTGAAGGAGATCGTTGTGCATCTATCAATCATTCCAGCAACATCTACAGTGTCCAGCAATAACATCCCTGAGGCTCACTACCACGTGTTACGCCCGCTTCAATTACCGCCTTCACTTCCGCCGCATTTTCCGCCTCAATTAAGCGCCGACTACTCCTTAAAGGCCCTGCTTCAGTATCTTTCATCTTTCGGCCATCAGACTCTCGCTCACCGGACATTACACCGACGGCCGCATCTTCCATCTCACATCATCTCAAACCTCACCACCAACCAGTTCACCGCATTTGAAGATGCCGCCTTTACCGCCACCAGCCGACCCAACACCACGCTTGATTGTATATCATCAAACGCATCACCGCAATGGCGATGAAGTGATCCCTCTCACGCCACTTCTCAACACGCCTCTGACTCACTTGATTCTGGCGGCAATCCATCTCAACCGTGATGATGCCAATCCTCACATCACGCTCAACGATCACCACCCAAACCATCCAGGCAACGATTCCCTTCGCCATGAGCTGAAGATGATCCAAGCTGGGGGTATCAAAGTCCTCGGCATGCTCGGCGGCGCTGCACGTGGCTCTTTCCAGGTTCTTGACTACGACTTCAGCGCTCAGGACATGGGTGGTGCAGGTGGCGAGGAGCGCTTCAAGACTTATTACAAGTTGCTTCATGGTTTTATCCAGGAGTGGGGACTTGATGGTCTCGACCTGGACGTTGAGGAGGAGTTCAGTCTTTCAGGTTGCACGAGGTTGATTGACCGCTTGAAGGCCGATTTCGGTAAGGAGTTCATCATCACATTGGCACCAGTTGCTTCGGCTCTCTGGTCTAGAGACCCAAAGGCGAATATGAGTGGCTTTGACTACTTATCCCTCGAGAGAATGAGAGGAGGAAGTATCAGCTGGTACAACGCACAGTTTTACAATGGCTGGTCGTCTGCATCGGAGCCACAGCATTACTTCTCTTGCATGGCGCAGGGCTTTGAGCCAGAAAAGATTGTTATGGGTGTTCTAACAAACCAGAAGAACGGAGCAAGTGGATATGTTGAAGTAGGACAACTGGTGGAAACAATTTTGACTGTCAGTGAGCTTGTCATGGGCATGGGTAAGAAGTTTGGCGGTGTTATGGGTTGGGAGTTTTTCAACGCTGTTGGCTTTGAACAGAGTTCGGAACCGGAGGAGTGGATGCAGATGCTGGGTGCTGTGATGGGAGTTGAGAGGCCAGAGCCTGGTTTTGGTGAAGTAGAAGCTAAGGAGCATGATGAGCAGAACCAGAAGATAATGATGGGCAAGGAGAAGACCGTAGACGGTGCTCAGGAGACCGACGAAGCGCCAAAGCCTTTCGAGTACGACTCAGATACCAACCGCGGATAGAAACATAGAAAACAGCATGAAATTGACTTGGACAGATGCTAGACGGCTTTACCATCTCCGGCCAACTAATTGGCGCTGCCGTGGAGTCTCTCGATCACCATGCTTCTTGAACTTGAAACGCAACCCTCTTGCTTCCATAGAGTCTCCAAATAGCCTAGACCTGCGGATATTCAGAACATCCGTAGCTCTCAGTAGCGCGATCCGTGCATCCAGAGGGTGTGCTTTACGCAGGGGCGTGCAGGTGTACGAGGATTCGGCATTGCGGGCAAAGTTTTGATTGGCCGATTGTGAGCTGGGGCTGTTAGTTTGTGGATCACTATGGCGCCTCGAACAAGCCAGTTGGCAATCTCCATCATAAAGACAGTGTCGACCCGTGGTCGTTTTTTGTGTTTATCATCTCCTTGTCCATTGTAAAGATGGATGAAAATACTTCTACCAAGGCTGAGGCAACCGTGTCTACTCAGACGCAAGCTCCATCTGCCCCCTCGGCCAATACCTCGGCTGCTCAACTAGTCTCCATCCCGACTGAACCACTTCCTCTGGATATCGACCAACATGTTGCTGCTGTATGATCTGCATAGTGGTCCATTTTCTCGATTGAAAACTAATGCCTCCATGTAGGACGATGATGACAACGACTCAGCATATGGAAGCAGCCTCCACAGCGACACCACTTCTGTCACCTCTAGCATTTACCGCGGCTATCTCGAGAACGGTCGCCGATATCAGACGTTGAAGGAGGATGGATACTACATGGCAATTGATGAGCGGCAAGCCGATGTCATCAAAGCTGGCCATATGGTTTTCAGAGTATTAGACAGCCAGGAGGAAAACCCATTGTTTAGAAGTCCGGTCAGCGACAAGATTCAGAACGTGCTTGATGTTGGCACTGGCGACGCCAGCTGGGCGATCGACGTTGCTGATAGCTTTCCAAACCGTAAGCCATATTACTCATCGAAGCTTATGGATATGTGCTAACTGCTTTGTAGTCAATGTTCTTGGAGTTGATTTGCATCCGCCATCCGAGACGAGCCTGCCACCAAATTGTACACTCGAAGTAAATGATATCACGCGACCATGGATCTTCCATGAGAAGTTCGACCTGGTCCATATCCGGCTGTTGATGGGTGGTTGCAGCGATACTGAGTGGAAAAGGCTCTTCAAGGAAGCTTACGACAACCTTCAGCCGGGCGGTACGTCCAATTGATAATCTGCAAACGATTGCAGTAAAAGAAGCTAACATTACTAGGGTGGATTGAGCAAATGGAAGTGTCAATCGACATATTGTGCGACGACAGCACCATGCCAGCTGACTCTGCTCTAGCCGGTCTCAGCAAAATCTTCCACCAGTGTACTGGTGCTAACGGCAAAACGTTCGACGATCTACCCACAATGAGATCTCGCATCGAAAATGCCGGCTTCATCAACGTCCACCAGAAGCAGTACAAGATGCCAATCGGCCCATGGCCAAAACACCCTGTCTACAAAGACGCCGGCCGCATTACTAAGGAGGTTTGGTCAGGAGGCCTGGAGGGTTATATGCTGTACCTTTTGACTCGTTTTGGTAAGCCAGAGCCGTGGAGTCCGGAGGAATGCCAGGTGTGGTTTGCCAAGTTGCGCAATGAGTTGAACAAAAACTGGCATATCTACCAGAAGGGTTTCCGTGTCTGGGCGCAGAAGCCGTTTGATGAGCCGAAGGTCGAGTCTCAGGTTGAGGTGAAGAGCTTGGAATAAGAGAGCGGTGAAGTACAAAAGGCATAAAAGAGTTGAGGATGTACACAACCATTTATTTTGGTACGAGACTGCTTGCTGAAGAAGCAACGACCCCATTACCATTAATGCAAGATTCATCGAAGCACCGCATCTCGTTCTTGCAATAATTTATTCTCCACGCCTCGACTGAAGAGAGGTATGGTCGCACGGCCGTCATGCAGCTTTGCTTATGAAGCCAAATCTAGTCTCATCAAGTAGGCGTAAAGGAAGGCCTTTGTACTGACTTCTTCGAGCATTTAAAACTCAGCTAAGCACTGAAAAGTCGGAGGGATAGCTACAACTACCGAAAAGCCTCTAATGCTAAGCAGAAACAGCAACCATGGCGCATAACACGAGTAGCTAAATTATCGGCCTCATAGTATATGTATCAACTTTTTTTTCTTCGTGGGCTGAGGTTCTGAAACTATGCGAGAGAGTTGCAATCAATAGTGACCTCGGATTCTTACCACCTAACCATCGTTTACCTCTTGATCACCCTCTTCATTTAGGCCATCAATCTGCAGCTCTCGCTCGCATTAGCCTCAGCGCCACCTGTCGACTTCGGCTTCGCAGGAGCACAAATGTCCTTAACAGTTGGCAACCTGCGTTCAGATGAGTCTCAGCTTTGCAACTCATATCATCTCAGCAGTCCCTCACATCATCCCGAAAACAAAAGCAACCAGTCAGGGAGGAACTTACGCATTCTCATTTTTATTCTCAGTTTCCGGGCCGCACTTACTCATCACAATCATACAGACTGATCGGCTCTTCCGTCTTGTTTCCAAGGCCAAGGCATTTCATCTTCTTACTCGGCGTATCATCAACACCAGCATCCTCATCACCAACCCTTTCCCTCTTGACAGAGGACTTTGATCCTGGTGTACCAAAGAGGTTCTGGGCCGGAAGCGATATTGGGTTGCCGTTAGTATCGAACTTGAGTTGCTTTCCCGAGGACGTTGGCGTAGAGAAGAGGCGCTTGGAGCTACCCGGAGTGTTCAGGCTGAGCTTTGCCATCGACTTGGATGGGGTAGCGACTTCCTTGCCCTTGGATGAGGAACGAGTGCTTAACCCAAAAACTTGCATGGACTCGAGTGGGGTGGCCACGTGTTTTATCTTGCCTGTCTCCTTGGCCTCGGCGAATGTCTCTGCTGCACGCTTTTCCAGTCCGTCATCGGTGCCCAGGTTGCTGCTGCTTGGCTTCTTTGGGGTGCTTAAGCTGAGCTCGGCGAGGTCACGATTGTTGTTGACGTTCGTCTTGTTGGCCTCTCTCACCATCTCTTTGGCCGGAGTCGACAGAGTGACGGCAGCATCATGGCTCTTGATTGCCTTTACTCCTTCCTCTTTGATCCTGACTGGAGTTGTAACCTCAGACGGATTAAAGTAGCCGACAGCGTCAACATCGTCACCAGCAACCTCAGTTGCCGGAGTCACCAGCCCACGAGCCTTGGTACAAAATGAACCTGCTGCGAGAGCATCAGAAGCCCATGCCGGCAGCTCCGGATGCTTGACCTTCCTGGTTGGAGTCTCTGGCACAACGCCACCTTCAACGTCGACTCCTGGACCACTAACCTTCCGTTGGCTCCAAAGACCGATGTTTGGCAGACGTGGCGGTGTACGTGGAACTTCGATTGGGGAGGTGACAGAATCGTCCTCGGCTGGGTTAAAGCCCAAGTCCAGGAAAAGCTGATCAGATGGGGACAGAATGGAAGGAACGACGGCGGCATAGTTTTTGGTTGCCTGAAGATCAGCGAGCAATTGTGCAGATGGTGTCTCGGCGTTTGGAGTTTGGACTGACGTGGTCGCGATTTCTTTAAGGACCTGAGCAAATGGTGTCCCCCTATCAAAGGCGTTACGAGCTCTGACTCGAGTGGCAGTGACAAACTCGACGGCTGTGCTTTCCTGCTCCTCCTGAACAAGAGTTAAACGGTTGGCAACTGTGGTCGCGTCGTGACCTGGAACTTGGTTCTCATTATCGGCTTCATCTTCATTGGTTGATCTCTCCGAGGACTCGTAGCGGATCGGAAAACAGAGGGTTGCCACGGATCCATCGACATGGTCTTCCATCGCGACATCATTGTTTATCTCATTTATGCTCTTCTCGACAAAAGTAACAGCGTCACATGATCCGATGATCTGGCGCAAGCCCTCTTCCTTGGATGCAGTGAAGGTTCTTGCCACGAGACCGGCATTGTCAACATCCGCAACGGTCTGGAAAAGAGAAGCGTGAGGGCCCTCCAAAATATCCTGGCTCTCCTTGACCAAAGACGCCAAGTGAGCGTTCGCCTTATCGGCCTCAGCACCAAGAATAGTCTTAGAAACCGACGTCTCTCTATTCTCGTCCGGAATTGTGGCAATAGATTTCTGCTGCAACACCTCCATGAAGTCAGATACATCATCTGCAATTCCATCCTCGAGCATAGAGCCTGCTACAAACTGGCTGACCTCATCCGTATCTGGAGTTGCACCACTGGTAGTAAATTCTGCCGAGTCGTCGATAATGGTTGTCCAAGACGCACCGTCAGACGCACGATTCTCAAGCCTTTGACCTCTGAGTGGATTGTTGTAGTGTGTGGGACCAGGATACCTCTCGACCTTGTGACCATTCTCGTGGAGCTGCTGGAGGTATTGGTTCAGGTCCATGGAAATATCGTGGTCGGAGCTCTCATAACCCATGAGAACACCACCATCTGCCGTGGAGTTTGGCTTCTCGAAGGCAATACACTTGCCACTCTGAGTATTGGAGTCAGAGCTCTCGGAGATCTTCGCACCCGACGCACGGCCAAAGGTGTGCTTTTCAAATGGGCTCTTGAGGCTAAGATCTGGGACAGCAGTACATTCGCAGGGGGCGCTCTCCTGACGAAGATTCGCGATGCGATTCTCAAGAGACATGCTTCTGCTCTTGCCACGGGTACAATACCGCATGTCTCCGTCGATGTCATGAAAGTCCAACATATATGCGAAAGAGTCATCAGTGGTGAACATAGGATTAATTCCCTTGACCGTGGTGAAGACAGTGTCCTTGATGGAAATTGTACTCTCGTTTTCAAGAATATGCGCCAACGTGTCTGCATGAAGCTGAAGATCAATCTCCCTGTCGTGTATGTCTGCCAGAGTATCGGTGTTAAGAGATGTCTTTCTTGCATCGAGATATTCTCCCATGTCAATATCATCTCCGGCTGGGTCGGCTTTGATGTCGACTTCAGACTCATCCCCAGCCAAGGCACCATCGGTCTCTGGCTCTTCGCACTTATCCTGCTTATCAGTAGCCTCATTTGGCGGTACAACCGGCTGACTAACAGACCGAACAACCGGAGGAGGAGTTGGCGTAGTCAAGTCAATCTCGATGTGTCCATTTTCCATCTGTCTCTCATATGGGCCGCTCTTTCTTGCCAACCCGGGAACTGCAGACGCGCGACGTCTCTCTTCAACACTTTCTTCCTGCTTAATGACTGGCTCCCGTGACTCGCTGTTGATTTGAGCGGCTGGAGCAGAAGGAGTCGCCTCGATCGTCGGAAGTGGTGTACCATCGATAGTTGGAGCTGGAGTCGGGTCAAACATCGGCTTTGGCTGAGCAGGAGACATCATCTGAGAAGCAGCTGGAGCTGATTGATCAAGAGCCTTAGCACGAAGCTGACGGATCATGGCTAACGTCTGCTCATCAGTGAGGTCTTGGAAGAGCATGTTGATGAAGTTGTTTGCTCCTGGAGCTGGAGCTTGCACGGCAGGAGTATGGTGTACAGGAGTCGGGACTGCTGGTGCTATGGCCGGAGTCTCTGGGACAACTCTCCTCTGCTGGGAAGCTGTAGCCTCGGAAATTGGCTTACCAAGACTGCCTTCCAAAGTGTGCCAGTGTACTTGTATGGCTGGAACTTCTGGTTCAGCCGTATTTTTCACGGAGTCAGGAAGCTTGATAGATAGGACACGACTAGCTGGGCAATCGCCGTGGAGCTTGAGGTGACTGACCACCATGGATGGGTTCCTGAAGGCCGCCGCAGGAGAGCTTTTACGAGTGCTACCATTTTGGAAATGACCCTGTCCTACCAAATTCTTTGTCTTGCTTGGCGTAATGACAGGCGGTGCTTTCTTCTGAGATGATTTACTGAGGGGAGACTTCTTCTTGAGCTTGAAAGAAGTCTGAACTGGGGAGATATCGTCCTCGAATGGGTCTGGAACAAACTCATTCCTCCCTCTGCGACGAGCTTCTGCTGGTGATGTGTCCTGATGAACAAAGAGGTCGTCGACACGGTTGCCCTCCTCTGCCTCGGGCTCGCTGCTGTCACTATTGACTGGCTGAACGTCGTTCTCGACGAGACAGCCTATAGGCCTATAGTGGGAGATGAAGGTGGCGATCGGGCTGTCTTTACCATCGACATGACGGCAGGTAAAGCTAGATTTTATCAGTCAACAGGACTAGGCTTAGGGACCGATGGATTGGATAGAAGTTACCTAGTCCCATGGCTGAATCCACGCTCCTCTGTAGTCTTCAAAGTCTTGATGGACAACTCGGCTGGATTCTCCTGAGCTCCCGGTCGGTCACTCACGACAGCCTTCTTCTCGCCAAGGTTGGCAGGGAAGACGGCTACTACGATCTCACCAATGTGCTCTGAGCGGTTTACATCCCTCTTGATCTCGTTCATGTTCTCCGTATCGACTGCTTGTGCCACATGTCAGCCACGCTCACTTATGGCAAAGCCAGTACGCAAAGGACATCACTTACCCATTCTAACCGGCTTAAATTGGAATTTCTTCAATTCCACATCATCCTCCTGATTCGCCTTCGGACCACTCAAAATCATCCTCTCAATTGTCTCACCCTCCTCCCAGAACGAGTTACTGGGGGAAATGCCATTGACAGTGACCTTGAAAGCAGGTGCCTCACAACCGGTGGACACGAAACGCTTGTTTACGGCAATGCAGATCGCGTATTGAGCACCCTCAATCGACTCGATATACTTGATGACTGCCTTCTGACGTGGCTCGCGCTTTGGTGCGGAATCCTCGTAGTGGTGACCTTCCATGAGCTTCATATGGGTTGGGCCGGTCAGGATGTTGACCTCGACACCAAGAGCTTCTTTGCGGAATGCCATGGTGTATAGCTTTCAAGCAGGCTGATATATGTATCTTGTAGCGATCGTTATATTGGTACCGTGATTGTGGGGGTGGTATACGTATCGTGTATTATGCCCGTGGTTTGTGTGCTGAGGTCTTGTGTTTACAGGTGGATGTTCGTCAGCAGGCAGTAAACAGACGCTGCAGCTGTCCGGCCGCCCTCAAAGATACGTAGCTCTGAACTCCAATCTTTGTTTTGGTCTGAGTGTAAAAGCAAGGTAAAGGTATATCACAACGCTTATTAACAACGAAAATATAGGAAGTAATCATTGAATCTCAATTTTTTTTGGTGGTCGGCGTTTGTCAATTGGTGTGAAAGGGTGAAGTTGAGACTCGGGAAGGGAAGGCGGCAGGCAAGGCGGCAGCGAGGCGGCAACACAACGCATTGAAGTCCACTCATCACAACAAAACCACAGCAGCACAGCACCCAATTGAAGGATGCGCGGAAACTCAATGCACAAAGAAACTCATAACCACTTCTATCCTCAACGTCTTTTCGCTATGTTAGTGGTCAACGTATTGGTCGGGAAGAGTTCAATAGTTGGCGAAAACGCAACGTTAACTTGAAGGCCAAAAATTGCAAAAAAAGTTTGCATGGTTTGAACTACCTACCTCTTTTGGTTCCCTTTATTCCAATGGTAGGACGGCACGCGCCATATGCAGGAGGGCGCCCTAGGACTGTGCTATGCAGTCTCCATCAGAAGTATGAGGACCATGTAACCTATGTATCTTTGTCCACTCATTTTGGCAGCTTTTTCGCAACGAAGACCTTATCCACAACCCTGAGATAAATCGTTACATCGGAATTAAAAGTCTTGTTCGTCATACCGGGAAGGCTTCATCGTGCACGAGCATTTGGTTAGAAGGGTTCATGTTTTGCTAGAGAAGCGAAAAGGCTGACGACATTGTAAAGGTTCCGGCTCTGCGTGCTGAATATGGACGTCTCGAGGGTTTATGAATACTTGAAGATACAAGTTATATATATTGTATTGACGACGGTGGCCCGAGATTTAGCCTGTTACTTGGTCTCAGGCGAGAGAGGCGAAACCTTCTGCTTCTTTGCATCCGGTTTCTCTTCGTCACTCTGCAGGCAGATTCTTTACTTCGACCTTTGACTCTGCCTTTGGGGCAGTGTCGTAAGGCTTCTGGGCCCAGACTCGTTTGGTCTTCTGGTAGATGTGAGGCTTGGCATCTAACTCCTTGCGCAACTTTGCGAACCACACCTGGCATTCCTCGGGGCTCCAGGGTGTCGGTGGTCCGAAACGAGTCAACAAGTACCTGTATCGTTGTTAGCACAGAAAATTTTGGTATATAGATCGGTATTACATCATCCAACTGTATATTATTAGCGGCTTCCTTTGCAAGCATTAGCGCATCCAGGAGGATACGTACCCCTCCATACCGCCTCTCCAGAGCTCCCCGTTGATGCGGCCTGCGTCTTTGTAGACAGGATGTTTAGGCCATGCACCGACTGGCAGCTTGTAATTCTTCTCATGAACATTTATGAAGCCTGCAGCTTCGATGCGGGACCTCAGTTTGTCGATAGTATCCGAGGGTCTACCGTTTGCATCAGCACACTGGTGAAAGATCTTTCCGGAGCCGGCCAATTGGGAATCAGGAGACAAGGTGCCATCGTCGCAATATAGGTCTCCACTATTTTCGACATGCTCAATCCAACCTAAGGTGTGTTAGTATTGCTTTAGTCTTACAAGTTGTCTAACAGACCTCCTGGGACAAGATTGCTACATTCCGTTAGTGTATGGTTTGACTAAAGGACGGATCAGAAGCTGCCTACTCATAAGCTTCATTGTAAAGCGTCGCCCACTCCTGCTCGGTGAAAGCACCGACTAAAAGGCGCATATGAATGAGGTCGAAGTGCTCACTGAACATCCATGGTCTCGTGCTGTAACCGATTAGTTGCCATCTTTTTTTCGAAGCATTTGTTTGAGCCATACATATCTGGCAATGTCAGTAAGCGCCCTCAATGATACAACCGATTGTTTAGCGAGCTTACCATCAACCTCAAGGACCAGGTTAGGTGGCACCGATGTTTGCGCTGGCGGAAAGACGTCGACACCGCGAACAGAGACTGGAAGGAAGTTCTTAGCATCGTAAAGAGGATATCGCGCACAAGCACTTACGATTCGGGAAATAATCAGCAACATCGATAGCCCAACTCCCATCTCCCGTGCCAATGTCAAGCACATTCTGTGCTTTCTCGCTGATTGGGCTCTGGAACAATGGGTTATCCTCTTGGCTGTCGAGAATCCTGAACATCACATGGCCCGCTTTGAGGACTTCGAACTGTTTCTCGTCTGCTGGCGTAATGTACCCTTCCTCTTTCAGAGTCTGGTACTTGCGCCCGTTTTCAAGGTATCCACGATAGATGCTCGAGGTCACAGATGTGCCGTCACTTCTCAAAGTTAGCATATGACAGAGCTTCTGAGGCAGACCGGTTACCTGGCCAGACTAGGCGCATAGCCGGAATCGCTGTGATCATCATCATCCTTTAATCTTTGTCAGTGCTGAAAGGAATATTGAATTGCAAACATACAGGAGCAACGTGTTCGTCGATGTCCTCGGGTAGAGGTTCAGTCGGCATAGAAACTGGTTGAACTGCCGAGGTCGAAGTATTGGCCCTCGGGCTACCAGCTGTGGCCGGCGCCTGTTCTGGCTCGGAGGTTGAGATATTCGCGGTTGTACTGGGCTCCGACATACCTGATACCTGATCTCGAGAATTCCCACTGCACTTCGAAAATGATAAATTCGATGGAGGGGTGCGAGAGCTTTATGGTGGGTTGTGGTGCGATCTATCACTTTCCAGCGCTTTGATGCGTGGCATTATGAGGGGAACCCTGCCCGCCATGCAGCTGTCTTCAACGGTCCGTGCCATTTTGAGTGGAAGAGGGTGGGTCGAAGGACACCAATGATTATTTAAAGAGGCCTGAGATCTAAGTTTCTACGACTGGATATACCATTATGTTACGGACTTTTATATGCTACTGCTCATTGCTTTTCCCATGGATATTTGGAAAACCCTCCTGGTTTCTCATGCTCGTTTACTCTTTGTTCAACAAAGCTCTGGACTCTCCTTAAACTAAGCTTTCTGCGCATCATGCGGCTTCTGAGCCCAAATGCGCTTGGCCTTCTGGTAGATATGCCATTTAGAGTCAAGCTCCTTTCGGACCTTAGCAACATAGATCTGGACCTCTTCTGGGGACCATGGAGTAGGTGGGCCGAAGCGAGTCAACAAATACCTGCATCAACGTTAGCACAGAGACAATGATTATTGGATTAGGCCTTCCAGTACATCATCCAACCCTCCATGCCGCTTAAGAATACCTCCATGCCGAGTCTTCCTGCATCCTTATAGATAGGATGGCTTGGCCAAGTACCGACAGGCGCCTTATAGTTCTTCTCGTGAACGTTGATGAAGCCGGCAGCCTCGATGCTGGCTCTCATAGTGTCCATCGTGGTGAGCGGTCTCCCCGCTGCTTCACCACATTGCTTTAAGAGATCACCCTGCTGAGCGAGAAGGGAATCCGCAGGCATGGTTTCGTCGTCGCAGTATCTGTAACCGTTCATTTCGCAGTGCTCGATCCAGCTAAAGCCTATTAGTGAGGCTCTAGAGTGTTATGAAATCAAGGTCATTGTACTTACCCGCCTGGAACAAGATTACTACGGTGTGTTAGCAGATGACACCCAGGAGAGGAAGAAGACCCTTACTCGTAAGCTTGCTTGTACACGGTGGTCCATTCACCTGGAGTGAAAGAGCCCATCATGAGACGGAGGTGGATAAGATCGAACTTCTCATTCCACGTCCATGGCTTGGTGATATCGTCGCTGCATCGTCAGCACAATCTACCAGTCATCGTCTCCGATACGAAGTTACCGGCTACTGACATTTCAAGCGTGCAGTTAGGTGGGACGATTGTCTCGGCCGGAGGATACAAATCGACTCCACGGACAGTAACTGTGGCAAACCGCTTAGCATTGAGTGTGCCTGATCAAGATCGGATCCTTACGATGCGGAAAGTTGTCAGCAACATCAATAGCCCAACTAGCGTCTCCAGTACCAATATCCAACACATTCTGGGCATTACCTCCAATAGGACTTCTAAAAAGTTGGTTCTCCTCCTGACAGTCCAATACTCTGAAGTACACGTGACCTGCCTCCAGCGACTCAAACTGCTGCTCGTCGGCTGGGAGGAAGTAACCTTCTTCTTTGAGGGTCTGGTACTTCCTTCCGTTCTCGAGGTAGCCGCGGTAGATGCTCGATGTTACAGAAGCCGTCTCGCCGCCGATGCTGCTGCCATAGGCAGAATCATCGTCCATGTCGTCCTTTGAATCAAATGTTAGCACGGCTACCGTGCAGAAGCGTGGAAACTTACAACTGCCAGTGGCTCATCAATGTTCTCTGGGAGCGGCTCAGTTGACACAGAAACCGGCTGAGCAGTGGCATTGGTTGGCGGGTTAGCGGCTGGAGCCGCAACCGTTGGAAACTGCGACGTTGGCTCTGTCAAACCAGTTTGGGCGGAGATAGTGTCACCCATTTTTGCGACAGACAGTGAGACAATAGAAGGGAAAGCAGGAGAATGGTATTGCTAGGCTTTATCGTATGTTTTGTTGACGCTTGCAAGCATCTCGTGTTGGTGAGTATTGGCGCACTAACTTGTCCAAGCTGGGAAGCTCAGCGCTAACCAATCAGAGCCTTGCCCGCCAGCACCAGCATCCTCTTAAGATCGAAAAGCACATGTATGGAGTAATGGTGAGAAGTGCGGGTCCGAAAACATAAACCTCCAATGCTTCATAGTCCTATACAGGAGATGAATTTTAGCCGATGGAAGACAGAGGAACCTACTTCACGCCACTGGATAGACCACAGATGGAAAGATGAGCTGTCCTCCTTATATGGCTTCGCGTCGAATCACAGTCACGTACGCAGTTATTTCATGGCAGATTTATTCCCCGTGAGCTGCTATCAATTCATAATCATCCTAGCGTGCGCTTGCTTGTGTGTTCTTTACAGCTGTCTAAGTCCTCTAAACTGTTCCTCCCCAAGTGTCGTTATATGTAGACAGGCCACAGCCAGAATCTCTTTTTACAATGATGTCCCAAATTCCTCAAATAAAGCCCCCAAGCTATTCGTCTTTAATTTCAATTGGTGGCAAGTAACACTCGATACGACCAGCGAGCTGAGCGACTTAGAAGGACTTGCCCTTGAGGTGGCGACGAATGTGTGGGTTGGAGAAGCGCTTGTGAGGGGCACTGGCGACGATCTTCATGACGGCCGAGACACCTGGCTCACACTCAGTGCCAGCGGCGACAGACTGAATGACGGACCACATGCCAGAGGCGCAGCGCTGGAAGGAGGAACCACCGATGCAGTTCCACTGTCCCTCGTCGCCTGGACATGGGCTGCCTGGGATGATTGGGTTTCCACCGACGACTGGAAGTGGAGCAGCTGGGGTAGAGTCGTTGCCAGCTGGAGCCTCTGGCTCAATTGGAGCTGGAGCTGGAGTAGTTGGCTTGGCGACAGGAACAAAGGTGGTGGGAGCTGGCATCTCGTATTCTGGCTCGGCTGGCTTGTTCTCGTTGACACGGGTTGGGACTGGTGCAATGACGGACTCTCCGATGGTGTTGAAGATTCCGCCCGGAAGTGGCTCGTTGCTGACCAGTGGTGCGGACGTGGTATCTGGAGCGACATCTGGAACTTCGACAGGAGATGGTGCAACACCAGAGACAGTGCCGGCTTTACCGCAAGCATTGCCACCCTGGGGTTCTCCCCCTTTGCTGTTGCCTGGGAAACCTAGCTTCTGCAAAGAGGAACCTGGAGCCGGGAAAACAGTGTCCTTGGTCTCCAAAGTGGTGCATCCATTGCCAATGTTTGCAACAAACATGTCTGGGAGGTCGTCGAGGCCGCGACGGGCAATCTTGGATGAGAGCTCGTCCTCAAACTCTTCCTCGGCTGATCTCTTGGCGGCGCCTCCAGAGATGGTGATAGGGGCACAGTTCATGTACATCTCGCGGTTCCCAATGCTGCGTTGATTATTAGCATTGGCCACCTGCTTTTAAAAGAAGGGATGAATGATACAAGGAAAATGGGGAAGTACCGATTGAACCAGGTCCAAGCAAGAACAGCATTGCCAGTTGGAAGCCCAGTTGGAATTTGGAACTGAAACTTATCCGGGACGGGCTGGTTGGCATCGTCGCCAAAGTTACCGTCGACGTTCCCCATTGGGCATCCGCCCTCGATGGAATGAATGACTTTCCACTTGCTCTGCTTGTTTGGTGGGTTGTCGTATGTGATAGAAATCTGGCAAGAGCCGCCGCCGTGAACAGCAGAACCCATAAAGGCGAGGGGCTGGGACGATCCCAAACCCATCTCTGTTGGTGATCCCGAGGCGTAGTTGGCGTTCTTGCACGGAAAATTGCTTCCATCTGGGAGAAGAGGAGCGTTGTCAAGGTTGGCAGCGTCGAAAGGACGCGGCGTGGTCATCTTGATATGGGCGGTAGCCAAGGACACGAGGCCCATGGAGGCGATGATTCTAGTGGTGAAACGCATTTTGATAGATTGATGATTGAGAGTCGTACCGGACGAAAGTCGATCAGGGATGTGTTGTGATGGGGAAGATGCGAGTCTTTTAATTGCTCTAAAGAACAAGTCAAGATGCTGATAGAAGAACTATTAGTACTAGATCCGTCTCGATTATTGAGTATTAAAACAATGAAAAGAAGATTCCGATCCAGTCGAAAACGATAGTGGAACGAGGGTGTCGACTTAGAGTCGTGGTTGTGAAAGGGGTGGGGTGTTTCGAAGTGGTCGTGGTGAATGGTCGTGTCGGGGAAAGTTTGAGCCTGTCGATTGTGATGGTGTTCTGAAATTCAACGTAGTCGAGGGTTTAAAAAGGTGCTGCGAGTTGGGAATAGACGTGTTGGGAAGATTCGATCCAGTCGAGGTTGCTATTTGTGAGAGAAAGTTCCTGAATCGCGAAACAGTTCTGAAGGAATGTTTACAGCGCGCGTGTGGAAGTTTCACGATAACCTCCAATCGTCCTTATCCGTGAACTACCAACAGCCAGGCTGTTCCCTCAACCACACAACACCTTATCTTTTATCTCCCGGTCGATTTAATTGTCGTCCTCCAATCGTTTTCGACTGCTGCGGAATTCAAAGGAAATCAGGAACGTACCAGAAATATCTAATTTTCCTACAAGATTCACGTATATCCAAAAGGTGCTCTTGTCCGTTTTCGAACCTGGCGATATGAGAGAGTGTGCGAGGTTCTTCTTATATCGAAGAAGCTCTAGTATCTTTAAGGACGGGAAGGTCGGTTTGCTAGCCACAGGCTCGCTGGATTTAAGGAATGAAAGTTTTCTTCGATTATCAAAATCTAGAAGATGGTGGGCAGGTCTAGCCTGGTGCTGGAATGCAAACCGGATGGTATATCGGCAAGAATGCTTAAACGTGAAGGATTAGAACATATCTTTGGGGGTACCAACTATCTCTTATAGCTCGGAGGCACCAACGGAGTGGGCGCAGAAATCTGAAGCACAAGCTTAATGGGGACATCTGCACGAAAGGGGGGCTTTTGCCATACGAGGGCGAGGGGAAAGGAGGGTTAAGGTGATTACGCGCAGAGCAAGGGTCGGGGATCGCAGATGAGGGAGTCACTGATTGAGCCACAACGGAGTATTCTTCTTGGCCAGTGGCACCGGCGAGGCAGTATGTGCGAAAGAGCGAGTGGAAAACGACCAAGAGGTGAGAGCGCAATTCCAGCAAACCCAGTCTAGTGCAACTACCCCTTGGAATGTCGTTCGGGACCCCCTTGTGCCTGAGCGGGACCCTTGGCTCAGAAACGGCAGGGGTATAAACGAGCAGTTGGCCACTCGGGACCAGCCATGAGGCAAGCATGGGTCCCTGTCTGAAGCATCAGGGTGCTGAGCAAAGACAAAGTGTCACAAAAAGTCAGAAGTGACAAGAGCGACTTGTGAGAGGGATGTCTCGCAGAAACGCGCGCTTGGGAGACAAGCTGAGTTGAGAGGTCAGCACACGCTCTGCCCCGAAAGAGAATGTTAGGCGAGGGAGAAATGGGAGGTGAAATGAACAGCTTCGTGGCCTGGTAGGCTGGCAGCACATGCCAGGGTACTGAGAGAACGGCCACAACAGGCTCTGGATCACCGACGATGCGACATGGGAGCACAAGCAAAGGCAACGCACCAAGACTGGGCCACCACCAGTAATTACCAAACACCATATTTTTTCAATCACATCCTACTTCAGGTCTGTTATCATTTCAAGTCGAGTCTGGCCGGCCCTCGAGCCAACAACACGTTGGCGATCTGAGCGTCATTTTCATCTCTGGTACGGCTCAGGACATCCGCTGTCGGTTCCACAGCCACTGAAGCTTGTTCCAAGGATGGATCTCACCTCACCGACACAGCTGAAACTCTGTTCAGCTCATCACATTTCTTGGGCCGCCTCGGATCACGATGTTCTCACCCATGGAATCACTACCGTTCTTGCATTCCTCAACGTCCTGGCCAGCCACTGAACATGTGGCTGTAAGGGATGCCGCCACAACACATACCTGAGGTCCAAGCGGAGCTTTAGCACGCCTGGGGAAACCTTCAGCAAAGGTCAGTCACACTGGACCGCTCTGAGACTGGCGACAACATCGTGTCATAGGCCGACCTGCGACTCGCTTGGCGACCTAAAACCGTCACATACATACGACTAATTACCAGCATTTGGAGGACGTAGCATAATTTTGATCCTTCGTAACCGCCAGATAGCGCGGCCCGGCGCTTTCAATGTTGACGATGCGACTCAAGTAACCGCTGATGGACGCTCTCACCAACTCAACTTTTCTGCTAGTCAGCGATTCAAGCTTGCGATGCAGCGTTATCGGCATGCTGAACTGACCGGGCTAGGGTACTGTGAGACGGCCAGACGCAGTGGGCAGCTCACCTACCAGCTGGCTCGGGCAACCCGCCTGTGGCTAGCAAGCATTGGAATGTGAGCGCAGCGATATTTTTTTCCGTTCTTGTTTTAGCTATCCAGCCTCCGTTTTCTTTCACTTTTGAGTTAGAACCTTCATTACCTTAAGCTAACATGTTTATCTTCAGCATGGCTGGGACGAGAATATCGGACTCCTGTACGCCACAGCTATGGATATCGTTGATGTTCGGTGCTCGTTAACCGGTTTGGTCATCTGTCTCCACACTCCGCATCAAAGCTCCGAGACCTTCCCCTAATTGGCCGCACCAACTCACTTTGAAACAAGCACCTTGGCCGACGGCATAAAAAGTGCCAGGAAGCACATCTTGTGAAAACACGTTTTGGACCACTCATTGGCTCAATGAATTTATATGAAACGAAGCCTTCGTCTCACCTTGCTGGAGACCTCGCAGAGGAAGAGTCAAGACGCAGGAGGAGTTCAAGCGAGCGGAAGCGCAAACTCACGATCACAAACATGGGAGTCTTCTGACTACTCATTGGCCAACATCATCGTCAACTGCACTAATCATCATGATGACTTCGGAAACTTCAGGCGTGAGCACCAGAGGCAAACGCGAAGCTATCGCGAGTCTAATCGAGCAGCTGCCGAACGACTATTCGCATTCCTGACGCCAGCCTCACTGCGACAACGCGTGGCACTGACCTGGTTGACGCAGCTACGCATTCTTGGGGTTTCGTGGTGGCAGCGAAATCACCGTGCATTCTGTTGATGTTGCTTGCCGATAACTGGCTCGGCACTGCAGCACAAATGTCAGTATTATCGGTAAGTGCAGGCGGAACAGGGCGTCGTAATATCACAGTATACATCACAGTATATTTCAATGGAATCAATTGTCTAACAAATACTATCTATGGGCCCTACGTAAAATATGTCGGCCGATTCTTGGGGGTTCGCTTGACCCCTTGAATATGTCAGGCCCTCGGCTGAAGGGTACGTAGTATTGGGTTCCACATACGAGACTCAGCCCGCCTTCTCTTTTTATTCGGCTCGTGCGGCATACAACACTTCGATCAAGCATGTCACTTTACAGGGTCGTTTCAGCAACTTTCTCCTTTGGCATCTGCGCCGAATGCGAGCCGTGATGATCTGAGGAAGGGGTCTTGTCAGTTCTTGAAGTCGGTTCTCTGGCAGCTTCTCCCTGTGTTGCCAATTGATTGGCTCTCGTTCCTCTTCATCTCTAAACTGCTTGGCACGTAATCTCCACGGGGTCTGAGAGAGCCTCATCCGAGTGCGAACCGTTATTTCTTATAGTACGGAGGCAATCCGTAGTGCTCAGGCTTCTTCTATCAATATAGTCTGTGTTGTTCTTGTGCCACTAATTTTTCATTTTGGTAATTATTGATTGGCCCAGCATCCTCGCTTCTCGAACCTTTGGCGTCTAATCTCGAAACGGTCCGAAGTATCCTCATCTTGCAAGCCGTAAAACATTTCAAGCTTGAAAGCTTAACCTGAAGGACAGTACGGAGTACCTCCGTATTGACGGATGCATGGATTACAAGCCGGGATGCGACTAGAAATGAAGGCGATTACACGGCCAGTGCCCGGGTGCCGATGTGATGACCAAGCTGTGTCGAGGTTGTGTGATGTGCTGAAGTCAAATGAGTTTCATCGCAGGTACAAGCCAGCTTGGAAGTCTGATGCTAGTGGTACGAGTACCGCGGCCTGCTCTACGGAGCAAAGAAGATCGACTTCAAAAGTAGGCAGTACAAAGGTTTTACGCTGAGATGCCAATTATCACGGTGGTCGAAGTCTTCGAAACCAAGAGCTCAGGCTTCGCGATCAACCCTGATTATTTCTGTGGGGTCTGAACAGTCTCTCGTTTTCCAGAGGAGCTTCAAGCTTTTCAGTTCAAGTGCTCGTCTACATTCAAGCTCGAATCTCCAGGCACCAACCGTTTTTATTCTTGTTATTTCTAGTTTGTTCAGGCTTCATCTTCGGGTCATACCGTGTTCCTTAGGGCGTACGAAACAACAGTTTGAACCACAATAAGGGGTGAGCATGCGTGTCACTTTCTACGAGTATCTCATCCAGTTCAACGTTGCTGCCAGCACACAATAAACGCTGCCTCTGATTTCACTCAGAGTATTGCCCACTTCCGCCAGCTTCTCCTGCTCTTCATTCTCGCATGTACGTAAATCGAGCTGCACCTCAACACCAAATTCTACGTTTGCAGACGAATTACCGCATTAACAGGTATAAACCGGGGCTTCGATTGTAAAGGAAACTCAGTTTACAGCGGATTATTGGTGGTGCACGACTAACTTCCTATTTGGCTATAACGAGGTAAAAAGTCGAGTTCGCACACATAAATTTGGCGGAAAAGTCGACGTTAAGAGCGGTATTCGACTTACAACGGAATGTCCTAGAGCTACTCAGAACAACAAATTCGATAAGTTAAATATTTCGCCGCAAGATAAATAATGCTTAGCGATTGAACGTACCCAATCTCAAATCTCAGGAAACACAGAACTCTTCCATTAGTCGCACACTCAATTGTCTTGTCTTCGAAATTTATTTTGCTTAGGTTTCGGCGGCGGAGGATTGAACGGCCAGGTCCATTAACTTATTAGCTTAGACTCATTATCTTCAAAACTTGTTCTTACTTCTTACTTCAAACTCCAGAACCAATTAGTGGCTAATGAGTACATAATGTCTAATTATGATTGATTCTGGGTATCAATGATAAACCCAAATTAAGGTATATTTATTTTGGGTTTGGAATCACGGAAGTAACAGATTCACAGTTCAATTTGATTTAATTGCACCTTTTTATTTTACTAACAAACTCGCATAAATCCTAATTTACACTTCTTGCAGTTTTAGATTTGGTTAAATTTCATTAGACTCGAGAGTTTCTTCTCTAAAAATACCAGAAATTTCTACACTCCCCAAATCAAACAAGATTAAGTCGATTGACAGATTTTCAATTCCAGTTTCAGATCTTAGATTTTCCAAAAATCAAATACAAATCCAGTTGATAAAGAAAAGCTCGCAAGCTAAAATCAGTTTTGACGTTATAAAATTATATGCACTGCTTAAGAAACCGCTGTTGCGTGGCATAAATTTGTAACTAACGACTATCATGATCGCGATGGGT
Source organism: Antarctomyces pellizariae (assembly GCA_010623925.1). Lineage (NCBI taxonomy): Eukaryota > Fungi > Ascomycota > Leotiomycetes > Thelebolales > Thelebolaceae > Antarctomyces > Antarctomyces pellizariae. The sequence continues at coordinate 69,467 of WCAA01000055.1, forward strand.
TAGATGTCACTTGTAAGCGGAGCTTGCATGCAGAAGCTGGCGTTAGAGGCAGCATTTTGTTTGTCAGTGGTTTTAGAAGAACAGCTCAATTGGCCTTCTTCCCCTTGTGGTGACTCACGCCCACAACACTGAGCTCACTTGACAACTCGTTCTTGTCTTCGCTAAGGCCACCGTTTTTTCATCTGTGACTTTTCATCACGGCACAAAGAGCACGTAGAGAGCGAGTGGGTTGTCGAGGTAATTCTGAAACGTTTGGGGGTCATTGCAGTAATATTTCAAATACTGGGGGTTACTGTGGTAATTTTCCGTTTTTGAATCCAAGGGAAGTGTACATATAGATGAAGCCACGAGGAGATATAGCCTAAGTAGCGGTAGTAAATACATGCAGTGGATACTGCATTTTCCAAAAAAATATCCTAAATCCTCCACATACACCAATGTAGCATTTGACATCCACCGAATACACCAGTATAGCACGTTATATCCAGATCCTCGGCTGAGCAGAATCTTTCTTCCCGCTCCAAGGCCATCTCCTCCTCGGCGCTTCCGGGTTCCTACTTTCCAACGGCACCAACCTCGACTGTTTTTCGATCCCCACATGAGGCTGGCCATCTGTGCCGATAAACCTTCCATACCCATACCTATCATCCGTGGTTCCCACAATATCATGGACAGCATAACTGGCACTCACATACGCAATGATGCTTGCAACAGAAAGAGGCATGCGGGGCAAGAAGCGTCTTGGACGATTAGCGTAGTAGAAGAAGATGGCGACGAGTTGGAGACTAAGAAGAGAGATAGAAAGGTAGAACATAAGAGGATCCATGAATATGCGTGTCTCTGTGGTGATGGCAATGACCAGGTGATCGATGGAGGGAAGGTCTTTCATGTAGGTTTCGATAGTCTGCTTCATGAGCGTGGGGAAAAGCCGCTGGAACATGTCTTCGATGACAGGGATAATTGTTGGAATGTCTGGCACAGGGGTGGCTGGGTCGACAAGACTGGCGTTGCCCCAGTTGGCTTTGATGAGAGAATTCATCCAGTCTCCGGTGAAGGTGCCGTTATGCCAATCCGTCGCGTAGTCTCCTGAAGTTGCAAGATGGACTATATAAACCATGAGGTCGGTGATTGTTTGATTCGAAGCAAACTCTGAGCCGTGGTCAAAGCTACTGGTTCTGTTGGTAGAGAGAATGCGTCCCTCGGAATCAGTTCTAATGTTGAACTTGGCGGTTTGGAACTTTGGGCCGCAGGTCATGAATCTGGATGTCTTCGCCCTTAATGAGGTATTCGTATGAGCACCTGGAGCTACTTCTTCCAAGCGTGCCCAACCTGCCAGCATATGTGTTCCACACCACGGATCGGGGTTGTTGTACACATTCACAAGTGGATTCGAGGTGGCATTCTCGAGTCGTGTTGATAGATGAGCCATGACCTCAAGTGAATGTGCAACTTCAGTGGCGTTGCTACCAGGATAACCTCCGGGAAAGGCGCAAGTGACATCTGTTCCATTTTCAAGACGGTGAGTCGTCGTAATATTGTACATCGTGACCTGCCCCGATGAATGCGATACCTCGCTGAATTGGACTGAGTCAATGGGATCATCTGGTGTATTTTCGATGCAGGTTACTTTTATGCCGTATCCTGTTGTCGAAGACTCATAGCCGTCGAGGTGCAGACTCCTCGCTGTGATGTTGTGCTCGGCAAGGTTCGGGAGGTCAAACGGAAGATAGTAGTATTGATTGTCTTGCCATGCAGGCAGGGGTGCACTACCTGAGGCACTGACATTGGCGAGTGCTACATACCAGGGGTCATTGTAAAGTCCTCTGCCTCCTTCGAGACCGGTACGGTTCAAGGTATAGTTACCGTCAAGAAGCTTAGACTTCGTCATGACTGGGATGGAGACTGAAGTTGGCGACTCTTCGAACAGAGCTCCCAGGGCAATAGCCAGAGCATTAGTCGAGATCGAGACTGCGCAGATAAGAGCTAGAACCAGATGCTTTGCTCTGAGCGCACGCCACAGTGCCAACGGAGGAGGAACAGCGGTGTACTTGGCATTGAGTGTCGTTGCCGAGGGTGCATTGCCATGCCTCAAATCCTCAAATGGTTGGAAGACACATAGCAATCGGTTGAGCAAAAGCCACAAAGGCTCGTTCAGCTGAGCATATGCTGTCGGTGCAATCTGAGTGATGAGTAGGAGGATAAAGGAGTTGTTGGTGGGACGTTCCAAACCATCGTCCTTCAATGTTTTGTGGTAGAGAAACACACCCACGCCTATGGAGGCCGCTACAATCAAGCCTATGCCAATGCCTGCAAAGAGTTTCATCTGCCAAGGGCGAATGGCTTTGTACTTTTCGAACCCATCGACATGAGTCCGTGATCTCTGTGAGGGGTCAACAAGCTGCGGAGAGGTATCGGAAAGCGAAGTCTCCAGTTTCATTTCCGATAAGCCACCTCGCGATGATGCGACTAAGCGAAAGCGTTGCCCTTTGAGCCTCTCTGCCAAGATTTTTTCTGTAACTCTACCGTTATCTTGAAAGTCATGAAGAAGAGTGTGGCTGGTGCGGATGAGCATCATGATATCGGAAATAGCTGCCGGATCGGAGACCATGTTACTGCGCCTTTTGCGGAAGTATACCCATAGCGCCACAGTCAATGAAGCGACAGCGGCGAGACAAGCCTCAACAACGATGGAAAACGTGCGATCGAGCTTGATAGCTCTGGGACTATCCTGAAGAAAACCGGCCCTCTTATCGGTACTCTTTTCAGCGTCGGAGATTGCTTGGTTGATAGCCATGGCAAATAAAAGCGTATGCGCTCTCTCAAAAGCATCGTGAAGTATGACAGGATCAGAGAAGTCGGAAAGATTATATGGACTCGAAGCCAGACCGAAAGGAACCATAGCATCATACTTCGAGGCCAATCCCGAAATGCGGGCAAAACTCTCTATAGTCTCGGTATTTGGCTTGTCGTCCTCTACTCCCAACATGTTAGGTGAGCCAGTTCCCATAACGAGATGGAGGCGAACAAGATCGAAAACATCCTCGATCGCAATATCTGGAGGTGAAGTATAGTCGTAATCGATTGCTACAACTGTATTATCTGACGCAGCCACCGTGGCATTCACGGTGCGACCATGATAGCTTGGCTGGCAGAACAAAACAGTCTCATGAGTCTCGTTCCAGGCATGTGCCAGAAACTTGTTCCAGTGAGAACGATCGCAAGTAGTTGTCGAGGAACCATCAACGGTGAATTGGGTGGCCCTCTGGTAGAAGGAGTCGCTGATGTTTGGGTCGTCGAAGTACTGCAAGTAGCCAAGGAAACTGCCAGTGCGAGTGACCTCTTGCCTGCGAGCTAACTCTATCGGCACATCAGGATCACGACCCAAGATGCAGCCATCTCCGCTGTCGAAGAAGTTTGCAGACACGTTCATCCTCACCGGCGGCGCACAGGTGAGATTGGCATAAAACATCTGCGTAGTAGTTGTCCACGTCTCGCCAGCAAACAAAACTTTTTCCCGCTTTTCTTCGAGCGGCGCAAATGGCATTAATGCATACCCTTTCGTGGTGAATGGTGGAGGCCTTCGGTCCAACCACGCCACGCCAAACGCCGTCATTAAAAAGTTCGAGTTCAAGCCCGTGGCTTGTGCTTCTTTGGAAGTAAATACACCCATTGTGGTCATTTGTGTAGGCATAGTTCGAGTGACCTCGCCAAGAGCAAAGATAGCAGCCTGAAGTGGAACGATAGCCCATGCTACGAAGACCATAGTAGCGCCAGCCATCGCAACTGCCCAATGACTATGCTCATTAGTGTGTGGCCACTCCATTTGCTAAGAGGGATGTACCGTTTACGTGCCGCTTTTATAGGCACTAGAGGTAGAAAACCAAAGGGATACTCCAGGAGAAGGGAGTTCATCGCATCAGCGCCCTCAGGCTTGGAAAGCTGGAACCATGGCTCCAACCGCTTCGCATCAATGTCAACCCAACTCCATGCCATGCTGTAAACAACTGCTAGCAACGTTGGAAGATAAAGATATGAGAATTTAGCTGAACTACTAATGTCGTCAACTGTTTCGCCAAAAACTAAACCTCCCCCATTGCCGTTTTTGACGCTTCGTTGTGTGAGAACTTCAATTGCAACAATCAATGCCACCGTGACGACAAATATGCTCCCCAATACCGGTAATTTGACGGTAATAGGCTTCCAATCATGATTTGCATCACCAAAGACTCGCGAGGATACTTGGTTATAAGGGCTCAAAGGCTGCTCATCTTTCGAGTTTAGCCGTGGGTCCCTCCCCGGACCAGTTCTCGACGTCCATGGCGTCCACCACGACGGCTTTCCATCATCGGTTTCGCTGCCGCCAGAACTTGAACACGTCGCTGTACTTGTTGTCGTCAATGCCGAGCCCTTCCACAACCATGCCGACCAAGTTGATTGCTTTCCCCCCCGCTTGTGCTCGGCGCCATCCTTCAGCTCCCTGGTATCCCATTCGGGGACTTTTCGTCCATAAGAGTCGTATCGCGGCTGCGGCTCCCCCCGTTCGCTCACTTGTGCCCATTTATTTTCGTAACCCCCAGGCATGCTTGCGTCTTCCGGTTCTCCCTCCTCTTTTCACTGCGACGCCCAAGGTATCCAAAAGGAAGGAACCAAGATTCGCGCGGTATAAGAATAAAAAACAATCAGCTGCAGCCAGGCAGCATCGAAAACGGGAGCAAGAAACTGAGCGACAATGATACCAGGACAAATGGCGACTTCGCTCTCAAGGGAGCAACAGCTAAGTTTTTAAGTTGAAGAGGATCCATCCATGCCTTGTGCGAAACAATATCTGCAGTCAGCAGGTGAAGATCGTGTTCCCCATAACCATGCTTGAACATCGCCTCGTGAGTTTGTCATTGGCTTGCCTAAATCCTGGATCAGGCTTCCTGCATCAGGCTTCTGGTTTCCAGTTCTCGACCATGACCTTTTCTTGTCAGTCATCGGAAATACAGTCTCGAAGAGATCTAGCGCCATAATAGAGCCGCTAAGCCACACGCACGGCTCTGTTATTACTGGGCAACGGCGACGGATGTGCAAGGTCTACTTCCAATCTTCACGGCTAAGTGTCACGCCAAGAAGTACTGATACCTACTCTGCCATACAAAATTGGTGCTATCAAAAAGTATCTGTGACTTCTTGGCAACACATCTAGCCGCGAAGATACGAAGCAAAGCGCGGCGGTCAATGCTTGATGTCGTGCAAGGATACTGACGCCGCCAAGCTACACGGGAACTTACAACCTCGCAGTTCTCATTCTGAACCATAGCCGCCGTGATCCTACAGCGGAGCGGTTTCATTAACGTGGAGTTGCTCGAAAATTAATCGTACGAGTACACACAGTATCTAGGTATTCAGATTCAAGCAAAGACGAAATCTCGTGGAGGTATTTTGTAGTGTGGACGCAAAGGTCATGGGCGAGGTGTGGAACATGCTGTGTCACGCGCCACGCGCTTGTGGTCGGCGGCTACCGACCTTGCAGTGTTTTGAATCTTCAAGACACGGGAAGCCCATCCCCTCTCTTCCAGAACACGCTGTGCTAACAATAGCATTTTTTTTTTTTGGGAAATGATGTTGTTGGTAGCTGTTTGAGATATTGCGCTGTCAGATTTTAAGCGCTGCGCTAATCGGCGCTATTCCACCAGCGCTCCTCGCATATCACATGATTCATGTCCCATTTCAACCAATCACACCACTTTCTACCTCAATTGAAACTCAAACATACATAAAATAAGCGCTAACAAGCCAGCGTCAAATATAAGCGAGTGCGCTTAAACATATGGCCGAAAATGCCAAACGAAGACTTAAAAAACGAGATCGAGGCGCTAAACTCCATATATGGTGACGACACATTGACCACAACAAGCGAGAACCACATATTCGTCTTAAGACTGCCCGACTCTGATACGTCACTGCGAATAAAATTCCCAGAGGACTATCCGAATGAACCACCCGCCGTTCTAGGCGTCAACAGTTCAGGCGAGCATTCAAAAAGAGGAGAGGCAGCACATTTGCTGGACGTCTTCCGTGATGCCGTAGGCCGGCTCTACCAACCCGGCGAGGTCTGCTTATATGATGTGCTCGAAGACATCTCAGCCTTATTAGAGAAGAGAAAAGAAGAGGACCAGACGGAAGAAAGTGATGATCTGGAGGTACACGACTTAAACGATGATTTTCATACCTCTGCTGAAGGAGCGTCAGAAGGAGAAGCACCGCCCTGGACCCTCTCAGATGTGCTGATAGAGAATAAATCTATCTTCATCGCCCGGTGCGCACCTTGCACCTCACCTGCCCAAGCACAAGCCTACCTCTCCCACCTGTTGGCAACGGATAAGAAAGTCGCCAAGGCAACGCACAATATCACTGCTCATCGAATCCGGGGACCAAATGGCACGAGCTTTCAGGACTGCGATGATGACGGTGAGTCTGCGGCAGGGGGGAGGCTCTTACATTTGATGCAACTTATGGATCTGTGGGAAGTGTGTGTGGTTGTTACGAGGTGGTATGGAGGGGAGAAGTTGGGGCCGAAGAGGTTTGGGTGTATTAATGGGGTTGCGAGGGATGCCTTTGTTAAGGCGGGTTTGGTGAAGGATGAGGATGGTGGTGGAAAGATGAAGAAGGGGAAGAAATGAATGCCTTTGGAGTTTCATAGACGAAGTTGGCCTTCACTGATAATCCTTGAGAGCCACGTCTGTTGACCGGTTAGAGCCCTGGAGGTTAACGATGTTTGTTAAGATATAACGTTTGACCCGGCGATTCAACCTGTTCTGAAACCGCATGATGCCAAGTCGATCGTCCTCTTCTTGATATGCCCCATCTATTGACGCATTCTTGCTCTCTCCCCCGGCGTAGCTGCCTCGTATATCCCCAGCGGTACCACGCCAAGCTGCGACATCTAATCGTACTACTAGTATCAACCAATAACCCCCAATTATTTCCCTCCCACGCACTGATCACAGCATAAAGCTCTCTATTTACAAACTCCTCATCATCCAGCATTCCCTGAAGCCGACCTTCCTTGTTGAACTTATTCAACACATCGATAGTCATCAATCTCTGCATCTTCAACCGCTGCTGATGATCATGAAACTTGCGCACAAGCAGTGCATCCTTAAGCTGAGTGCACATTTTCCCACTGGCTTCGGTGACGGTTTCCTTGGCGAATCTGGGGTCGTTGTTCATGTATCATCCATTCTCTTGCACTTTGTAAGTCTCTCACTGTTGCCAAAATTTTCACTAACCACAATATGAATCCGTTATGCAACGCCTATTTGCATTTAGCTAGTAAGCAGGCAAGCTATACAAAAATTATCTGCCTATAACGTCTTCCTCGTCGCCACTTGTTGATGGTTACCAACAGCACCGCATTCGCCCAAAACCCGATGAGAAAGCTGTGGCCCATACAACAAGCGTAGTAGAGCTTGCAATAAGTGATTGCTACCTAAGCACGGTGTCGAATCTCCTTCTCAGCTATTTGCCGTCACTGGAATTTGGTGGCCAGCTGGAGTTAGGATGGTGATGGATGACAACAGGCGTCAGCTTCCAGTCCTCTGGGCGGTCGAGGCTGTGGTCTCTGTAGTGACGCTGATAAGCGGCTGGAGCGAGTGGGCTTGCTGGCATGGAGGAGAGGGGACGCCAAGTCTCCTGCATGAACGAATTATCCTTCTGCCACTTTGAAATGACCTTCTCCAAGCAGTAGGCCTCAGCTTTCTTGTCGCCGAAGAGTCCCTTGTACTTGCCCTGAGAGTTAAGATCCTGTAACTGAAGCTTCGTCGTTTCATAGGTAAGATAGAAGTGATAATCCGGAAATTCGTATTCGCGTATGATGAGAGCATCCATAAGCTTGTCGTATGCAGGTCCTTCCGTAAGTTTGGCTGGCCAGTCTGGGTCGTTTGCGAAGGATTGCTCATAGGTATAGGCACCCGGCTTCCCTGATTTGTGAAGAAAAACTGATCCCAGCTTGACACCATGCTTGCGAGCAAACTCGGTGGGTGTAACATGTCTGAAGGTATAAAGGATCTCCAGAGTCTTGGAGTGTTAGCACACAGTTCGCAAGCAAACTACAATTTCTCAACTCACCTTACAATGGTCCGAGGCCTGGTTGAAACAATATTCGATGATGAGCTCGTGGGCGTTGACACCCGGTTTTGAGGCAAGGAGATCTGTAATTCTGGCCTCCAAGCCGTTGTCATGTTGCTGCGAGGTCTGCATGTTTGTTTTCACCATCTGTTTGATTATCATCGCCTGAAGCGTGGCAGGTTCTGGCGTGTACTCCATTGTGGTACAATAGAGGTTGGGTAAAGTTGTACTGTTCTGGAACATGCGTCAGCAGAGCATTTGCGCCGTAGTAGCCTACATAGTAAGCCTTCGACCGTGGTATCGCCTTCATATGTGATGTCGTTGGTCACATTCCTAGCCCAGAAACGTGCTGGCGACCGTGAGATCGAAGGTTGCAGGAAACAAAAGGTTGCAATGGTGATTAGCCGAGCTTTATCAGACGAACGTGGAAGTAGCAGAGTGTGGACAATACTTCACAGCTGCTGTCTGGTGGGGTTCAGCCCTCCGATCAAACATTAGTGAAATAGAAAGGGACGTAGGACGCGCCTTCCTGTGCAGCGTGCACCAGTGTGATAATGACGCGGAATAAGGAATACTGAGCGAGTTCGCCGACAGGTCGGACGCAGCTTTTCAATACCTTGCTAACCATTCTATGACTTTAAAGTCTGCCACCGCCAGTAATGACACTAGGAATGGGGCATCTCTCTCCCGCTACCACGCAGCCATGTCATTCAGAGGTGACCTGCTGGGCAACTCTAAAGGAGATCAGGGGCTACATTCACACTACAGATTCCTCGGCATGCTTACCAACTGCTTAATATCAACCTCCAGCTCCCGCTTTCTTCCCTTCCACGCTACGGCCTTGCTCATATCTTTCCTCAAGCACGCCTCATCGTCAGGTGCCCTCCACATCCTCCGTAGTCTCCCACTCCGACATCATCCCATGCTTTGGAGTCGGAGTGTGATGCGCCGTAGTTCGTCGCCGGAACCTACATTTCCTTCAGGGGTTGGAAGCAGGGTTGTTGTGTTAAAAGTGGCTTTTAATGTCTCCGCACAAACAGTATGCAGTGCAGCCTGACAAAGCCACCATCCTGCGTAAAGTAAAAAGGCATTACGCCAGCTAGTAAGGGAGCCTTTTCCATTCGTGGTATATATTTACCGCCATTCTTCGCCTGTAAACCAGCAAACTCCACTTCATTTCTCGTTGTATGCCGCTAATATCAGAATCACTCCTACTATCCTTTGTGTTTCCCCAAACAACCTCAATGTGCCCTTATCTCAGCCACCACTCATCATCCACTCTCAACCCAGCTTATTCGGCGCTTCCTTAACATCGAAAATACTCCTAAACTCATCATCGGCGAGCTTCATCCTCTCATCCCTATTGCTTATCATTCTGCTATCCTTCCTCACATCCTCGCCCTCAAACTCCAAGATCGGCTTTGGCTCAACGGCTTCGAGAACGTAGTGGTTGTCGCAGTGTGGACAGTACTCGTCGGAGTCCTCGAACTCTTGGGCTTGCTTGCGGAAGCACTTTTTGCACTTCTTGCAGGCGAACGTCATTTCGTCGGACTGGAGGAGGGGGTGATCTTCGCTTTCGCGGTGACAGTCGGCGCAGTCGAACCATTTGCGGCCTGTAGGTGATTTGTTAGATATGAATCCATAGCAAGGTGCGACTCGCTCAGGCTTTGATGAAATCACTGCATGCCACTGATGGCAGTGTGAAGTCGAACTGAAAATACTACAATATAGTGCGAAAAAGGCGGCTTCGAGGGGCTCAGGGCGACCTTAAGGAGGGGCAAAACGTACAGCACGGCGAGCGAATGCTCACTTGCACATTGAGAATATGCTTGCTACATAGGCATTAGCTTTTTTCACGTCTCCGAGAAGAAAATTGGGCTATATCTTACCACATGATGTCTTAATGTGAGAATTCAACTACTTTTGTTTACTAAACGCGACCTTGAGTACTCTCACAATCGTTATCGTGGAAGTCGGCCGCGGGGAGCGACTCATCGCGCACTAAAGTAGGTCAGCGTGCTGTCATCCACTGACAAAGGGGATCCAGACTATCAGCCTTGCGCCTTAACTGCGCCACAGCGTCTCGGCATCGAGCCTCAACTCCGTCATAAGCCCAAGCAGAGTCCACTGGAGGAACAAAACAACCTCACCGGTTGCATCTACCAGAATCTCGTATTATACTGCCAGATATTGAAAGATGCCTCCAAAGAGGAAGGCCGCATCGAGTATGCGTTATCTAAGCTTTACCCAAACTCACAGCTGCTAACAGACACAGGTGCACGCGGACCGTCGAAAGTAGGTAGAGACTCCGCGACATCAACGCCAGGCGGAGGCACACCACGAGACATCGAAACCAGCGACGATGACTTCGAGGGACAAGAAGCGAGTGAGACGGAGGCAGAGGATATTGGACAGGCGATGGACAAGTTCTCAGTTTCGGCATACAAGAAGAAGGCTACGAAGGGGAATGCGGCCATTCAGCAGGACAGCGCAAGTCATCACTTTGGAGGAAAGGATTTCTCATGGATGAGTCTGAAACCTGATCATCATCTGCGGCCGATCTGGATTAATCCGGATAAGGCGCATATTGTGCTGGAGAGTTTTAATCCGTATGCGGATAAGGCGCAGGACTTCCTGACGACGATTGCTGAGCCGATGTCGAGACCGGAATACCTTCATGAGTACGCTCTGACCTCGAACTCGCTGTATGCAGCAGTCTCCGTCGGTCTCGATCCCAACGATATTATCTCCACATTAGACAGGTTCTCAAAGACACCTATTCCACAATTCATAAGAGATTACATTACAACCTCGACTGCTGCCTTCGGCAAGGTCAAGTTGGTTTTGAAAGACACCAAATACTTCCTTGAGACTGCCGATGCCGCGCTGCTACAACAGCTGCTGAAAGATGAGGTTATTGGGCCATGGCGTGTGCAGGGATCTGAGACGAAGAGCACCGCTGTCAAGTCGTCCGCTATCATTATTCCCGGGACGAACAACGCTGCTGGAGTACGACAAGCGGTTGATGTGCCAACAGCTAGACCGGACAATGGTGAGCCGAAGCAAGACGACATTTATGCCACACTTAACGAGGACGACGATGATGATGACGATGTTGGAGAAGTCCACTCGTTCCAAATCCCCGATGAGGGTGTGGAGATCGTTCAAAGAAGATGTATGGCGATCGGTTTACCAGCGCTGGAGGAGTATGATTTCAGAAATGATCACGTCAACGCGAATCTGGAAATCGATTTGCGGCCAGCAGCCAGAATCCGTCCATACCAGGAGAAATCCTTGTCTAAGATGTTTGGTAACGGCAGAGCGAAGAGTGGCATCATTGTGTTGCCCTGCGGAGCGGGTAAAACGCTCGTGGGCATCACAGCTGCTTGCACGATTAGGAAAGGTGTCATCATCTTGTGTACATCATCCATGTCTGTCGTGCAGTGGAGACAGGAGTTCTTAAAGTGGTCGAACATCAATCCAAATGACATTGCGGTCTTTACTTCCGACCACAAGGAGAAGTTCACGAGAAACACGGGAATCATCGTCACCACATACTCTATGGTTACACAAACCAGACAGAGATCCTATGAGGCAGGAAAGATGATGGACTTTCTCAACAACCGCGAATGGGGCCTTATGATCCTCGACGAAGTGCACGTCGTCCCCGCTGCCATCTTCCGCAAAGTCACCTCTAACATCAAAACGCACTCCAAGCTCGGACTCACCGCCACCCTTCTCCGTGAGGACGAGAAGATTGTCGACTTGAACTTCCTCATCGGTCCCAAGCTCTACGAAGCCAATTGGATGGAGCTCGCCGAGCAGGGCCACATCGCCAAAGTCCAATGCGCCGAAGTCTGGTGTCCGATGACCACAGAATTCTACTCCGAGTATCTCCGTCAATCGCACCGGAAGAGAGGATTGCTGTACATCATGAACCCCAATAAATTTCAAGCCTGCCAGTTCCTTATCAACTACCACGAAGGGCGTGGTGACAAGATTATCGTCTTCTCAGATAATGTCTACGCTCTCAAGACCTATGCTGAGAAGCTGGGTAGAGCATTCATTTACGGCGAGACACCGCAGGCAGAGCGCATGAGAATTCTAGATAATTTCCAGCACAACGAAAATATCAACACGCTCTTTCTCTCCAAGATCGGGGATACTTCCCTCGATCTCCCAGAAGCTACTTGCCTTATACAGATCTCATCGCACTACGGATCTCGCCGTCAGGAAGCGCAGCGCTTAGGTAGAATCCTAAGAGCTAAGCGCCGTAATGACGAAGGATTTAATGCTTTTTTCTACTCGTTAGTGAGCAAGGATACGCAGGAGATGTATTACTCTTCCAAACGCCAAGCCTTCCTCGTCGACCAAGGCTACGCTTTCAAAGTTATCACTCACCTCCAAGGAATGGAGAAACTACCTGGCCTTGCTTTTGCGACTCCCGCCGAACGCCGCGAGTTACTTCAAAACGTCATGATTCAGAATGAAGGCGCGTTTGACACTGAGACGATCAACGATGACCTGTTTAGTAGTCAAGGTGGCAAGGCGGCTGCAGCGAGACAGAAGAGGGCTGCTGCGAGACGTACGGCGGGTACACTGAGTGAGCTGAGTGGCGGACAGGATATGGCGTATGTGGAGATGAACCGAAGTAAGAATAAGGAGTTGAAGAAGGATAAAAAGCCGTCAAACAGCTTTTTTAAGAAGTTGCAGAGGGATCAGCAGAAGAGGAATTTGGGGATTTAGGGAAGAGGTAGGTGGTAGAGGATTACAGGAGACGGATGGATTTTGATGGCGTCTCGGAGGAATCATAGATAAATTGATGATGGAGGCTAAGGGGGAGGAGTTGGTCTCTGTTGTCACGAGAGAACTGCTTATAACGAAGAATGGCATATGAATTCATTCAAGTTACAATGACTTGAATTTCATCGTTGCTAACTAACTGTCCTAGTATCTGATTGGTCTCAATATTGGTAACAGATTTGAAGCGTAATATGTACTTCAACCACGAAACGTATATAGACCTTTTCTGGCTGCGACCGGAAGCAAGGGAACATCTGCACGACCATTACGAATCTGGCAGGTAGGTATATCGTCAATGGCCAGGGCCGTAATGAGATGGCTTTCCAGCGCTGTGGGTGTAACTCAAAATTAACAGTTGTGAAAAGAGACAGCAAGAGCGACAGCCACAGCATAACGACCGCTGGCACAACCGTGATGGTTATGGTACATTCTTTCCAAAGAGTCCTCTCCGCTGCCGATGGAAATGAAAATTTCCAGGCCACGAAGTGGACGGCTCTAGATATCAAGCTGACACACGTGTTAGAGTCCCACTTAAGGACCATCTCTCAGGGGTATAGTGTTGAGGACTGGTATCGGAGAGGTTTTTTCGAGGAGGAGCGTCTTCCATTGTTACTCCGTAGAGGTCTTTTCAGAGGTCAGTGACGAGCTTGGAGAATGCTTCAGTTCTCAGTTCCGTTTGCACAACAAACTCGGCGACTTCTTTCCCGAGGCGGTAATTGTGCCTGACTTTTGGTGGTGCGATCTCTGATGTCCCGATTTGTTATGAAGACGACGGTGCCCACGAGGTTTATTGGTTTACGCCGCCAGGAGCTGTAAGTGCCAATTGCAATCGGAGTATCAGCCAAAGTCCCGACTTCCAGCTCTGACACCAGGAGTGGTCGTCTTATGCGTGTAAAGAAGTGGACGAGAAACCAGATAACACGTAGCAAAGTTAAAAGCTTTGCGAACACGTCAGCTTTGCTCTGGTTCCCTGTTTTCTTGCTTTGTCATGGAGGGAAAGTAGGTAAATAGTTGCTAAACGTTCTTGCCCTGGTCGAGAATTTGGTGAGCATCTCCATAGGGAATCCCTATTAAAACGGACGGCACATTTCCAGGTTCTTGTACTCGAAAGCCACCAGATATCGCGAAGAAGGCTTGTGTAAACGACCTCTACGGCGTGATGTCCTGAATAAGCCATGCTTGGAAAACTGCTCAGTAGCAATAGAGAGCGTGGGTTCCGATAGAGCTATAGCGATGAACGTCCATTTGAGTCTCCGAAAGAAGATCCTGCTATTGGGGTCGTTGTCCGCCGGTATGTTCAGGTGAATAGCTGCTCAAGAGCAGGGGACAAGCGTCGCAAGGCAATGCAATATAATTCCTGCCATATCACGGTCGGCGTTGTTGACCCATACGAATCGGCCTCCGCTACCGATATTGCCTGCGCTTGTTTGGTTCATTTTCGTTCCAGTCCTGCAACCGATTAGCCTCTACTCGTCCATCTCATGCTATTGAAACACGTACCAGCACGGGCCGAAATCAAGAAAAACACTCGAACCTCCACCTCAAGCAAGCTAACCGGTTGGCTCCCTCACTTGACCACAATTCGATGGTTTCCAACAAAAGCTTGCGACATGTTGAAGTATCCGCACTGGTCGAGGCGACAGCAATCATATGACGTTAAGCTTCAGTAGCTTTAAGGAACATAGGACAACCGATTGATGTCCAAGATAGTAGGGTAGACTATCATCTTAGTCGACGGGCAGGATTAGCACTTTTAAACAACTCAGTATCCTCTCAAAGGCTGAGCTGCACTTTCTGTCTCGGTCACAAGACAAGATTGCGCGGTGAAGTGTTGTACTTCTTGAGCATACCTGTATGAACACGCCCTTGCGATTGGCTGTTTGTCAGAGCTGAAGATATGTATGCGACGTGAAACACCCTCTCATATTCTCAGTTTTTGCATCTTATCGAGTCTGTAGAACACCGGCATAGGCTTTAAAAAAATGAAACGCAATTGCTGCGACATAAAGCAACCAATTGGTAAAGTCAAACCCGCTCTTATCATGATGGCCAGCACCGGCGGCATTCAGGCAACTGCTTGGCATATAACTCATTCTTAGCCTCACGCTAATGCTAACACTTCCGTAAAACAAAAGATAAAGAGTGGCAGTACTGTTTTACCTGCACACTTATCGCACCACGCATCCCAGCGAAAGATATCGATTTTAATGTATCCCAACAAAAACCAGTGATATCAACCAGCTAGCAGGCGCCTCTAACAGAAACGTACGATCAGATGTGTTACCTCCCAGATTGCGGTTCGCTAAATGCGTGCCAATAAACAAAAGCAAGGTCATGATATCATTTTCCTTTCCCTCGTATCGAACTCTTTCTCCTCTTCCTGCTCAAGGCATTGTGGATTGATCACCTCCTGGCATCGGGCAAAGCAACCATCTCAGCTCTCTGATCCATCCACGTCTTCGCCACCTCATCGCCTCCCTGCCTAGACGCCTCCATCCAATGAAACGCCACGCACATCGTAGCCGGATCACTCTTCTCATCACCCTCCCTCTGTCCACTCCCCAGACTCCTAAACACCTCTCTCGGCCTCGCAAGCGGAAGCATAGTCTTCTCCACCAACTCCGGATGTGTAAGATAAAAGATTGCCAGCTCACGCTCCGCAACAGGGTCACCTTCCCGTGCAGTAATAGTCCACATCTTTGCCGCATCAGCCATAGAATAAAGCGCCATACTCTCCTCTTCATCGGCCTTCAGCGACGATGCATCGTTTGAGACATGACTTGCGGGTCCGCGGGATGAAGTGTGGTACTTCACAATCTCATCAGCGAGCTCGATCATCGTCCTACACACCTCCTGTTTCAATCCCAAGGCCGCGAGTCCTGCGTCCCAAAACGCCTTCCCTCTATCCGTTTTGTCCAACACCGAAGCAGGGATAAAGGCCGCAATGTATTGCAGGTCACGGAAGAGAGTTTTCGGCCTCATTCCTTGCTCGCGGAAGAGGTTTTGGAGGACATCGACAATCATATCAGTCGTTGCGATTGGAGAGCTGGCTGCCCGCTCGGCTTTGCGGGTTGTGGGTGAAGTTGAGCCGTCGTGGATCGCGTGCGAGCGTCGCTCTTTGCAGTTGTCTATTGCTTCGCCTACGTTCTTGGCTCGTGGGATGTTGAAGCTGGGCTCGCGGTTTTTGTTGCCTGCAAACACAGGTGAGGTTGGAGAAAGCACTGGTTCTGGTACCTTGGGTCGACGGCGCGGAATGGTGGTGATAGAGGCGATTACAAGGTGCTCGAGTTCGAATAGCGCGTTAAGTTTTATGTAAGGGTTTGGATGGACGGAGAACATTGTGAGGAGCTTGCGGAAGGCTTTCTTGTAAGGAAAGTCTGTTGGTAAGGTCTCTTTGATCGACTCCTTGACTTGTTGCTTAATCTGTTGACGGAGGAATGTGCTGCCTTGAGAGTCCACAGTAGCCAAGCTGTTGGTGCGTGAATGGTGCTCTGGAGTTGAGGTGCCATTGTTGCTAGGATGTGACGAGCCACGGCTAGAGGTCTTCTCAAGTGGTACTCCGCCGAGACTGGCGTTCTTCTTGTCGTGAGGAAGTCGCAAGTCACCCCTGCCATCCTTCTTCTCAAGACCTCGTCTGCTCCTCCGTCGCTCTTCCTTACGCGCACTCTTCTCTTTCTTGTCCTTGCCTGCTTTCCTGTCCATGCAATCCTGGCCTAGCTCACCTGAGAACCATAAATCAGTTTCGCTCCCACGGGAGAATACCAGACTTCCAAGGTCGCTCAACAAAAGCGCATTCAGAGTTTGCTTGAGCTCTGTCAGGAATACCAATTTGGAGGGCACATCACCATCCGGCACTGCGTCCATCACGGTATCATTGCCAGTGGAGGAAGTTCCAGGATGAAAGTTTCTTACGCTAGGTGTAGGGGAGCCAAGGCGATTCTGAAATGGAGACCAGAACGTTGCCGTCGTGTCAATGGAAAGGACTGGGCTGGCATGACCAAAGTAATCTGGAGAGTCGATAGTTCCGCCACTCATGCTCAGCCTCGAAGACCCGCCCCATCTGCTCGAATCAAAGCTTTGTTGTGAACTGTTTCTCATGGAGACCGATCGCAGGTCTCTACCAGACGACCGAGAGGCGCTGAAGTCAACGCCACGTGAGCTTCTAGGACTGTGAATCGAGCCGTGATCAGAATTATTGTCGCCATACAAGCTCAAGCCACCAAAGCTGTCGAGGGCAAGATCTCCATTCTGCCTTCCACTATCGAGAAAGCGCTTATCTCGAGTGTAAAGCTCGCTTGACCATAAGACAGGGGCGTCCATAACGCCGTCACCAACTAGTTTGCTGATGCAGCTATCTAGCTCTAAGCAAAATCTGTGAATGCGTTCCTCGCCTTTGCAGAAATTTTCGATGCCAAACTGTGACAGCCACTTCCAGGTTGTGTCAGATTGTGTATCGGAGAGCTTGTTTGGACCGCCGTGCTCGTCTGATGCTGCGAGCAGATCGAGAAATTCAGTCTCGGCTTTGCCGAAGTAGTTGCTCGCTGAGGAGCGGTTCAGGTTACGTCCTCGAGAGGTTGCCGAGAGAGGCTTCTTGTTGGTCTTTGGAAGCCTCATAGCTCTAAGTGCAAGCACAACGAGGCGTGCAGTGCCATACGGAGCCGAGTTTCTAACGTCGGTTACATACCACATCTTGTCTCGCAATGCACGGTACCTCTTGATCATGGCCTCGGTAGTTCCATCGTGGCGCTCTTGAGACTGTTTGAGCCAAACGAGCCATGCATCATACTGTTCAATTGCTGCTGCCGATCTTCGAATAGAGTCCCGAGAACCACGTGAGCAGATGTTCAGCAAGGAAACGAAGTCGTTCTGTCTCAAGGAATCTGAGGACAACGAATGAAGTTGCTGAGAGGTTCTCCAGTATAAGTGGGAACTGACGAAGTCCGACTGAGCTTGGCATTGTTTTTCTGCAGCTTCAAGCATATCCAGCAGGACGGATTTTCTGTCCTGCGCAGACTCCGCTGCCTTCGTGTAAGAATTGCCTGCCAGTGAAGCACTGACATACATCTTATATGGATTTTTGGACTCGGTTTCTGGGAGAAGTGGCCGCGCATGTGCCTTCCTCCGTAAGCTGCGATTCTTCCAGGAATCAGTAGCACTATTGGCACGGTTACTAAAGGTATTCTCGTCATTATTCTCGTTCGCAGATCTTGGTATCTCGAACTCTCCAACAAGCTTTAAGATGGCATCGCGGAGCTGATGGTAATCCTTGTCCAAGTCTGGTCGTTCCACCGGGACATCGGCATCACTATCGCTGCTCGAGGTAATCTCCTCATCCTCGGCATCATCTTCGTCATGAAGCATGTGCGTCGATAGCTGCTTGCCTTCGCAGTCCATAAACAGTACAGCCCATTGCTCTGCACATGGATGGCACGATCCAGAGACAACGTCAGATCCCAAAGCATGCGACATTTCACGTACTGCTTGACGAAGACGGGATCCTTCATCTTCTATTGGATCCACAGGCTTTTGGGGTTGGCTCATGGACGATATTGAGGTAGAAGAAAAGGTATTTCTGCCCATTTGGTTGCCACTTAGTAGTAATGGCTCATGAGATGTTGTTACCTCGCTGAATATAGACGATTCCACTTCGCTAATAGTTGAAGCAGTATCGAATTGCCTGGTGGAAGAGCGAGGTCCGGAAGCCATGGAAAAGCCTGAAAGAGATGAGGTAGTGGAGCGAAATCCGCTGAATTGGGAGTCACTGGATCCGGATGTCGGGCGTCTTTCGGGAAAGACTGCATTTGCCATGGTGACCAAATCAGATGGACTGATGACCAAGTAGGGACGAACCTCGGCTGTTTCTCTCAGGGAAGTGATTGATCGTGCTGGGAGGAGTTTTGGGTTTAACCTTGATGCCCTCGGGGTCTTGAAGCGGGCCATGATGTTCTCAACATGCGTCTTAATTTCGGGTGGCGGAGTGCAACCTGCCGTTTGTTTCCTGTTGGAGTCAGTTTGTGGCTTTAAATTGTTTCGTCGTACCTACCATGTCAAGTCAACGACCATCCGGCCAGCTCTTAAAGCGACCTCTTTCAAAATCCTTTGTCGTGCGTACTCTGAGATGTGATACTCCATCATCATTCCATGGGACTGTTTGCAGTATTAGCAATGGCACATAATTTCTGGATAGGTAATTTCTCACCTCCGGGTGTACGATGGCGTTCAGAAGGAAGTCATGGAAAAGCCATTTGGAAACAAGGAAAAGTCTAGTCCCAGGATGTCTCTTGGGATCGAGTTTCCGGAGGATAGCATTGCCAAGTTCAAGGACGCTTTCAGGGATGCCTTCACCGCCGGCATCGTCCACAAACTCAAATAGTCCTCTGACTGCCGAATCAAAGAAGTCCTCGGCCGCTATGGAGTCCTTGGCTGTCCTTGGTTCACCATGGCCTCTGATTCCGGTGTAGCTCTCCGATTTCTCAACAAGGAAGGCTCCTTCTTCCAGAGTCTTCATGAGATACCATTCCAGACTACTGCGGCCGGACCATTCGCGCATGGCAGTCCAGATGTTAAGTACACAGTTCAAGAATGTGTCGACGCCAACCTTCTTTTCTGAGCTGATTAGCCTGGCACACACAGTGGCCCATATTTCTGTTCTCCTGAAATGCTCCGCAGAGTTTGGTCCAGCAGAGTTTGCAAAGCAAGTATGAATAAGAGCAGATAGAGGATCATGACGCTGGAAAGAGAGTAACCGCTCTACTGGAGAAGGGGCATCAGACGATGACCGTATGTTGGACTTGTTCCGCGGCCTATTGTGAAATGGTAAAACGGAATCCACCGGCTCCAGTCCTTGGTGAAAAACGGTCAGAGCTTGGAGCTCTGTGGATGAAAGCCGGCATATTTGGTCCGCGAGGTAGTCCGTATTGGTTCGTACCTGTGTCAGGAAGTTGAGCAGTGTCTCACGGGCCGGAGGAGGAATCTCCTGGATAAAAGTCCAGTGGACACCAGACTCATCCACACGGTCGTGCTTCTGCTGCTCCAAATCCGGTTCCAGAACGGCGTATCTTTTGGCAGCATCACAGGAGTTGTTGACATCATGAATTGCATTGTATAAAGTAGAAAATGTCTTCTTGTCGTCCGAGCGGAAGCTATCAACCAAAGTTCGGAGGGCAAGTTCTCCGCAGCGTTCCAGACGAGCAGAGAGGGCAGTGGAAACGAGGCATCGCTGAAGCCGAACACGGGTCTGTGTTCGCTTGCGCACTTGATATGTGGATAGTCTGACCAGGTGGGCTAGTTCCTCAAGGGTTGTGTAGTTCGCTTCTGTGGCAGCATCTTTTATGGACATGCTGGTATACTGGGAGACATCATCGTCTAGAAGAGGCTTATAAATCCGAGGTCGGCGGAGGGGAGTTGATGGCTGTGCTGTTTCATCAAGGTAGACTCGCTCAGTTTCCGAAGGGTTTTTGGGGGTCGAGTCTGGTATTATGGGAGTGATAAGGGCCTCATTCTGCGGAACCTCATTTCTGAGGATATGTCGCGAGCTAGAAGGGGAGTGTCTCGAAGATTTGGGGAGGGCATTCTGAGAGTTGGCACTTTCTGGACTTGGACGTGCTATTGTCATGCCAGTTAGCAGTGTCACTTCAACCATATCGCTGTCTCCGCCTCCTTGAACTCTAATCACATACATGAAGAAGCTTGCGTAGGCCCAGGAAGGGAGGTGGACCGCTGCGTTGAAATCATCACTCCATCAGCGGAGTGTCTGGCGCAAGTCTCGAGCTTTCTCAGCTACGAGATACCAGAGAATTTGTGTGCGACCCTGCGCCTTAGCACTGTTTGCTCATCTAACGAATGTGCTTCTCTTTATGTGCAGAGCTCTGAGCTTGAATGCGAGGCTCTCAGCGTCTTTCAATGTTGCCGTTGTCGCGGTGGACCTTTGGCGGGGCGATTCCGCGGCGCGGCAATCAATTCCAGGGTTTCGGCGTCGGCGACGGCGGCGTTGGCGGCGATGGCGGCAGGTCGCTATCACAAACAAATCTGTATACAAATACAATCTTCACTTCGGTTTCGCTGTCCCAAAGTTGAGTCGATAAACAGTTTGAAAATTCAAAATGCGAAAACGGAGAAATGTCGCTATGGAAGGCTAGTAATAATAGTATGACCAGCTCAGCAGCCCACGCATGACAGAGCTAGGATATCGGGCTGGCGGTGCTGCAGAGACAACAAGAACACGCAGAAACGTGCATCGGCCGCCAGTCCATCATCCACTTCGGCCACCAGTTGTGAGTGGAGGACTGTGGCATACGCCCAAGTTGCCAGCAAATCATCCTCACCTAAGCACAGCAGGCCAATTAAATCGGTCACTGCGAGACAGGTGCACGGACCTGTCAAGATCAGAGATCAACGGTAGCCAGTCTTTCCATCGATGTCAACATGTCGTCGTCCTCTTTCAGCCTCTGACATATGGAGCATATAAACCAGACTCATTCCCATAAACACCGCTAAATTGGCGCCCGAAATAGGGGCAAAGAGGACATCATCATGAAGCAAGGACGCTCATCAGGCCTCGGAGACGGCGACAGCGATGGCAAAATAGACAAGTTGGCATTGTGGCAGTGAGATGGCTTGGCCTTTGCCTCGTTGCCAGCGCATTCACGTCAATCTGCTGTCAGCGCCTGATGATGTACATGCATAAATGTCTCCAATCACGTGGCAAGCAAGCGACTGGCCAGCTTTGCGCGTTGCCTCATCAATGCCAAACCAAGACCTGAAGATGGCGATATGCTTAAGACCAGTCGCATTTGTGTCCCACCTGTTGGTGCTGAAAGCGGCGACCCCATTACCTCCAGCGGACTCCGTGCCAAACCTCACTTCAAGCCGGCTTTTCGCGGAGAGAACATGACTCGGTGCAGTTCGATTGACAAATCATCCCTTCGAATAAGCATTACGAGATGCCAGCCGGATCTCATCGATGAAATGTCTTGCGCTCTGGAACAGGGGAACGCTCTGGCGCGCTTCTTCGCTGCTCACACTGGGTAGCGTCTTCTCCACCGTTGATGGCCTTACCAGTTCTAGCTGGTCTTACAGTGCATGCCCTTGCTGAGTGGGCCCCATTCCCGTTTTCACGTCACGATACTCCATACCTACAGTACGAGTATCTGTACGAATAGCACTCTCTGTACTCTTTTTGACATCACTTTCCACCACTTCGCATTCTCTCCTCCCTTAACAACACTTCCGTACCTCCAATTTAACCTTCTGTCCTCCCTTGTCCATCCTCCTCGGCCCCATGCAAAACGTTTGGCCTCAAAACAGGCCGCATATCCTCCTCATCACGACACCTGCTAACCGTTCTTAATCCAACTTACCTTCATCAATGCCCAATCTATGCCAATCATTTGCGCCTCAAAATCTCAACTTTCTTCTCTTTCACTTTGCGACGGATCGTGTTGGAAGGCATCTGGTGGAAGGCTGATGGCACATGGTAGGCCATCCTGAGGGTTCTTGTGCCGAGGAAGAACATTGCCAGCGCATACTCTGAGTAGGGCCTGCATACCAACTAATGCAGCGCTGCTTGCGCGCAACGCGCGCATGGCTCCAGTAAACTAGAAAAATTGTTTGTGATGCGGGAATTTAGACGTGACAGGGAAAAGAAAACATGGAGAGTAAAGCGAATGAGAGGTTATCAAATGTGGTTGAGATCGCCAACAACGAACGTTCAAATGAAAGAGAAAGAACAGCAAACTATGAAGAGATGATGTGAGAAAGCACTGTGTGCTTTTCTCGAATACCGCAACTGCTTGGAAATCACTGGATTAGTTCATCCTCATTCACAGCAGGCAGGTATAAGAGACCATATTAAATGTGTTGCCAGGCAAATCGTAATTGTTCTTATTCGTACAAAATCTCGCCCGAGGGCCATCTCATTAGATGACACTATATGGGGCATATTCCTCAAGACAATCGTACACACACTCCCGTCATTACTCGTCCTCTTTTGTCTACAAAGCAAATCTTCAAAATCTTTCTGATCTTCGTACTCAAAGGTACTATCAACACCCTCTCGATCCCCATGCAAAAATGCAAATCACAGACGTGCCACCAACCAGAACGCCATGCAGCCAGCCAAACCTCCCCACCATCCATCATAAACGTGAAATAAGGGTATCAAACTCGGCGTCACAACACAAGAAGCACCTTTCCCGGCCCCGGTCCCCCCTTCGTCTTCTATGTGGATGACCAAACCTAGTCCGCATCCCCAACAAAGAACCAACAAGAGTTTACTCCCGCCCGAACCTGACATCGAAATACTTGATCACACTCATCACACTTGCGGCGTCGATATCCATCGCGCCGCGCCCAGGATAATTGCTCGGCGCGACGGTAGCAAGCTTCGGCAGCCAGTTACCAATCTCGTTGGCTGCTACGTCGAAGTTCTTATGAGAGGCGAGAGTTTTGTAGGTATCTGCGCAGCTCAGGGCAAACTGGTTTGTTGTAGTCTGCTGGGCGAGAGATGGCTGAGAAGCCGTACGCTGTAATGGTGGTGGTTGGGTTTTAGAGGAGTCGTCCTTGCAGCAGCCACCTGGTCCGCCGTTACCACAGCATCCTGAGAAGTCGGGATTAGTAGCACGGATAGCAGCGAGGCTGCGACAGAAAAGCCCTGACTTTGGATCGTCCTGGCACTGTTGACATGTACCAGGTCCATTGGCGCAAGAGTTACCAGTTTGCTGGCCAGCCGAACTTTGCGGTCTCGACATAGACAGTTGGTTCTGAGATGGTGGTTGAGGCTTATTGGTGGATCGGTGGAGGCTATGATTTGGGTAAAGGCTTAGGAGCTTATGACTCTCAGCATATGAGGTATCCGAGTCGGATGGTGGAGGCGTGACTTCGTTCATGAGAGGTGGCAGTGTGTTCTCCATTTCTCTCTCACGAGCTTGGGCAGCAGCAGCCTCGGCACAGGCACAGTACGTTGTGTCATCACAGAAGCCACAGGTTTCCCCTGGTGGCGGACGCGAGCTAACAATCTCTGTTGAGTAGTCGACCGTGCGGCTCTGGGTATATGATGGTGGTGGAGGTGGTTTGGATGAGAACATGGCAGTGAAGTCGATCTCTTGTGGGGCCATTTCCTCAATGGAGATCCGTGCACGCTTGGAAGCAGCTATGGGCGACGATGAGGCGAATAACCGCTTCATGTCCATTTCTGGCAGAAGCTGACTGTGTAAAGATGCAGTAAGAGTGTTAAGAGTTTCGTCGAGGCATTGACAGCGGCTAATATCCAGAGCACAGCGGTTGCACGAGGTGGTGGTGATATGGGTGACTTGTTCGATACAGGCGCACCTGCTTGTTGACGAGCATGTGCCGCAGCCTAGTGGGTGAGGCTTAACTTCCTCGACTGGCGGTGCCGGCGGTGTAGTTTCTTGGTTTCTTGATGGTCCTCTTCTACTACGTCTAGGTGGAAGAGCAACTGCCTCGGTTCCCGTCGACTTCGTTCCCTTGCGAAGGTAGGCAGCCTCTACACAGAGAGCCTGCTTCTCCTTCTTCTCCTTTTCCAGAATCTCCTCACATTCTGTCAACCTCCTCTTTGACTGTATGCCGTCATCAATAGATCTTCGTAGCTCCTCCTCGAGCTTCTTTATTTGAGACCTGGCCTCATCAAGCTCGCCCTTCATCTGAGTTTCCCGTTTCTGTCTCTCCTCCTCAGTTTCCTTTAGCTGCTCCTCCAGCTCGCCCACTCTTGCCGCCCTCCTCTCTCGAAACGCTCTCTGTGCGGCCCGGTTCTGTGCCTTTCTCTTTGTTGGCGGGGTATCGGTCGCTGGCTTCCTTCCAGGCTTTGGTCTTGGTGGAATGATCCATTCTTTTCTCGGCCCTAATCCCATCGGACTATCTACACCTCCTGGTGACGGCATCATCATCATTGGTTGGGTGGTCGGCATTGGCTTGATTGCCAGCATCGGCGGTGCTGGGGCGATATTTGCCGGCGACCCTGCGGACGTGGGCGTGCTCACCGCCGAGTAAATTGGAGGTGACGCCATAGTCTAAAGGCGTATGACTCCCTGGTTGGGATGAGAGGTAGGGTTCGAGCTCATGCAGCGACTGCAAACTCTTTGAGTATATTCGGTGTTGTGGAACAAGAACGATGAGCTCCTGTATCCAGACGTCGGGTAGCCGGCTTGTGTTGATGTATGGCTCGGGTGGGATGAAAGGGCTTTATCAGATCAAGATGAGATTAGATGATCAGATAAAATAGTGCCGGTGTCGCTTATGATTCAGCCAATGACAACTGACTACTGCGTTTCGGGCCGGGCTAGCTCACTTGGCACATGCAATAAACATGCTCTCGGTGTGGGACAACGATTCACCAGCTTTGAGCTCGACTTGCCACGTGACAGTAAATGGATGCAATCCATCAAGGCTACGAAAACTCCTAAAGTGACCGCTCACGACAATTTACGGCAAACAACTCATAAAAACTTCGTTTCGTCATAGCGCTTCCAGAGCTACAAACTTCCACAATGAGCGCCCCTTTCTTCTTGGGTGGCGACTCCGCCAGCGTCTCGTCAAATGATGCCGACAGCACCATTTACCAGGACACACTACCAAGGAGTGATTTCTTGACGGAAAACTTCAATCCGTCTGAGTACCTGTCTACTCTTGCTGAAAACCACCAGACACTTGAAGATTTGAGAGAAGACCTTAGCGAACGTTCCAAAGCGCTTTCTAAAGAGCTACTCGACCTCGTCAACGACAATTATGAGCAATTCCTGAGCCTGGGATCGGATCTACGTGGAGGTGAAGAGAAGGTGGAGGATGTTCGAGTTGGGATGCTGGGACTGCAGAGAGGGTTCCAGGAAGTCAAAAGTCAAATCACTACCAGACGGCAAAAAACCGACGAGCTCTTTGAGCAGAAGAAGGAAATCAACCACCAAATCAGTGCAGGACGGAAGATGCTGGAGCTGGATGCAAGGTTGGAAGAGCTCGAGGAAAAGCTTATGGTGGCGTCACTGGTTAGGGAAGCACAGGAGGACGCATGGAGTGAGAGCGAAGATGGTGACGATGACGAGCTCGAAGAATTCGCCATGGAAGAAAAGAGGATCAAGGAGCTGCAACGCTTGGTTAAGGATTACGAGCAAATTGGCCAACTTTCTTTGGCCATTGGAGACAGCCTGTTCGTAGCGGCCCAAACACAGAGAGCGGACCGCATTAGGAATGTGCTTCTCCTCGATCTGAGCACCGAATTGAAAAAAGCCAACGGAGGTGGCGACAGCTCGAGGGGTCGGCTCGTGGAGGTACTTGGTATCTACAGAGATATGGGCGAGAATGCTGAGGCGGTCAAGGTCCTGAAGAATCTGAGGTCATAGACCAAAGGTGAGAAACATCTGGGTGCATTTGGAGCGCTTAGCAAAGGCGTTAGGAGTTCATACCCAACAGATCATATGAAATATTGTACAGCTAAATTACAAGTGTGTTCGCTCTTTATAACACAGTCAAATCCTTTGGTGTGATGGTTGACTTTGGGCTCTGGAACTCCCCGCTGAGCGTGATTCCTGGTCCGTTTGTGGAGCTCAGAACAACCTCGGCCAACTCCTTATGAGTCTTCTCACTCAGCTGTGCCAAATCCTTCTTGACAGAGTCAAGGAAAATCTTGATGTTCTCCGCCAACATCTCCGGGGTATAACCGAGCTGACCGATGGCCATTCTGACGACACCCAGACGCTCTCTGTACTCTGCTCCTCCAACCATCTCTTTGCATGCTGCGGCTGGATCCTTCACAACGGTTCCGTTCTTTGCACTAGGCATAAGTCCGCGAGGACCAAGAACTCTTCCCAAGGCTGCCTTGTTTAACTTTGCGACGGAGTCGATATGTGCAATACAGCGGTCAAACTCAATCTTGCCGTCCTTCACTGCCTCGAAAATCTCCTCCTCTCCGACCAACACTGCTCCTGCGGCTCTTGCGGCGTCTGCGATCTTTCCTTCTGGTGGACAAATAACGCAGATGCGGATGTCGGTTTTGACAGGGTGTGGTAAGCGCAAGCGATTGCGCACAACTGGGCCGTTCTTTGGACTCTTCAACTTGAGCGCCATCTCGTACTTGACCGAAGTCGCAGGTCTGCCGATCTCAGCGGCACGGATGTATCTGTAATTGATTGTTAGATGGGAAAGGCTAGCCTCGTGGAGTCAACTAACCTCATGGCATCCAGGAGCGCATATTGGTCCGCATCGCGAATGTCGTATTCTCTGAAAGTCGTTCTTGGCTTACGAGCCTTCTTCTCGGCTTGTCTGGCAGCCTTCAGCTTCGCAGTATACTTTCCGGCGACATTTGCTTTCGCAGGCTTTGCGGCGTAGAAGCGCTGCTGGCTGATCGGCTGGAGGGCGGCAGCAGCCTGAACCGTTGGACGCGACGCAGTCGCCGAGATAGACAGCCTACTCAATTGAGAGAGGCATTGCCTTGTGGAAGACATTGTGAAGGGCGTGTTTTGGGTTATAGTTAGTCGGTCTACGCCGTCGAGGCTCAGAAAGGTTGCTGGACGGCAGGATAGATGTTCCGCTCCGGCGCCGACATAGTCAGCGCCGTATATACCCCACCAAGACTGCCCAAGCTCTCAAGCTGTAAACAACAAAATGAACGCAGACGAGGTGACAGCTATTGCAACCGCGCTCTCGAAGCCGGACTACAAGACTGTTGAGCCGCATCTTTTGAAGCTCGACAAGTATCTTGTCCTCAGATCTTACCTCGATGGCTACCAAATCAGCGAGGCTGATGTGAAGATTTGGGTCGCACTCCGCAGCAACAAGGTCACCAACGCTTTCCTGAAGAAGGGATCGCTTGTCAACCTCACAAGATGGTTCAATTTTGTTGAGCAGTCTCACCCAGAGATTCAGGCCGAGATCAAGGTCGCTGATGATGCCGTTAAGGCTAAGAAGGCTGCTCTTAGCAAGGCTGGCGCAAGTTACAACATTGCACTCCAGGATGCCGACAAGGGCGTCGTTACCAGATTCCCACCTGAGCCATCGTAAGACACGCATCATTTTCAAATATGAACAATGCTAACCGATTAACAGTGGATACCTTCACATCGGACACGCAAAGGCCGCTCTCCTGAACGACTACTTCGCTCACGACCTTTACAAGGGAAAGATGATTCTCAGATTCGACGACACCAACCCATCGAAGGAGAAGCAGGAGTTTGAGGACTCCATCATCGAGGATCTTGCGCTCATGGGCATCAAGCCAGATATCACCAGCTACACGTCCGACTACCTTCAGACTTTGTACGAGTACACTATCCGCCTGATCAAGGAGGGACACGCCTACGCCGACGACACTGAGCAGGAGAAGATGCGTGACGAAAGATGGAAGGGAATTGCCAGTGAGCGTCGCGAGCGCTCTGTCGAGGAGAACTTGCGTATCTTCGAGGAGATGAAGGTTGCTTCTGAGGAGGGTCAGAAGAACTGCATTCGCGCAAAGATGTCCGTCGATAATCCAAACAAGGCCATGCGTGACCCAGTCATCTACCGCTGCAACTTGTTGCCACATCACAGAACCGGCACGACCTGGAAGATGTACCCAACCTACGACTTGGCTGTGCCAATCGTTGACGCTCTTGAGGGAGTTACCCACGCTCTGAGAACTACCGAGTACGCCGACAGAAACGACCAATACCAGTGGTTCTTGGACACCTTGAAGCTCCGCCAGGTTCACATCTGGGATTTCGCCAGAATGAACTTCATCCGCACTTTCTTGTCCAAGCGCAAGCTCACCAAGCTTGTCGACGCCGGCAAGGTCTGGGGATGGGATGATCCACGTATGCCAACCATCCGTGGTGTCAGACGCCGTGGTATGACCATCCCAGCGCTTCGCGACTTCATCTTGAAGCAGGGACCATCCCGTAACATTGTCAACATGGACTGGACCAACTTCTGGGCTACAAACAAGAAGGTCATTGACGCTACTGCGCCAAGATTCACTGCCATCGACAAGAAGGACCCAGTTAAAGCTACCGTCATTGGCGGACCAGAGGCTCCGTACAGCGAGGAGAAGCCAAAGCACGTCAAGAACCCAGCTGTTGGCACCAAGAAGGTCGCGTTCAGCAACCAGCTCATCCTTGAGCAGGAGGATGTCAAGCTCATGAAGGAGGGCGAGGAGATCACTCTCATGGCATGGGGTAATGCTATCGTCAAGAAGATTGTTGGCTCCAACCCAATCACCGAGGTTGAGCTCGAGCTTCACTTGGAGGGTGATGTCAAGAAGACCGAAAAGAAGGTTACCTGGTTGTCTACCGCTGGTCAGGATCTTGTTCAGGCCGAGCTTGTTGACTTCGACTACTTGATCACCAAGGACAAGCTTGAGGAGGATGACGACTGGGAGAAGTTCTTGAACCCAGTCACTGAGATGAGATCCGAGGCTGTCTGTGACCAGAATGCCAAGGATTTCAAGGTCGACGATATTATCCAGTTCGAGAGAAAGGGTTACTATAGAGTTGACCAGGTTGCTTCTGAGGGCAAACCGGCCATCTTGTTCAACATTCCAACTGGTAAGGAAGCTAAGAAGTAGACGTTTGTTTGGTCTTTTGAGCTTGCGAATCGTTACGAAGACTAGACATATGCCACCAAAGTTTGAAACGCATTATGAGAAAATGAATTGAGATATGACGTCCTGCTATTTGCATTCCTCATGCTAAGTGGTAGGTCGCAAGTGTTTTCAGATGTTGCATCCTGAGGAGCTTGTGGCTACTCAAAAAGAGCTTCGCAGACCAGTAACAGTCAACACAAGAAAGTTGTATCAACCTTGCCTCCTAGCGACACCGCAAGGGCACATGGAAAGTATTATGTAAGTACTTTGAGCTGACAAAGAGCGACCGAGGCGTTTTTGAGCCCGTGAGGTTGGCACACCTTTGCAAATCTTTTCTGAAACAGCATGCGGTGAATCTCTTCTCTCAGGCTGCGAAGGCAGTCCTGACTGTGGCCCATCGTGATAGTTGTTCATGCAAAGCTTTTGCGCAGCCACTGTGCTCGGCCAGCGTTATGGGAAGGTTTTAAGGGGCTTCCGCTCTGACCCACTTCTCGAGTAAGTGATAGTCTTCAACACTCGAGTACTCCCTATGGCTTCATTACTCTACTAACAACTCTAGAAACATGGTTCCAAACGGAACGACGCTCAATGCGACGAGCGAGGCTCGCATAAGTTGGGTCGACAACGATGATCGCGATACCGCGGAGATAATTTGGACATGCATCGTTGGTGCTGGACTTGGATCTTGCGAGCGCTACGTGTTGGTATCTGAATCGAGCGCAGAAGTTGATGCAAAGAGTGGAAGCCTTCTTCCCACGCTTTCCATCCACGACAGGCAAGAACATAAAAGCACACAGCAAGGCTGGCGTTCTGACCAACGTTGTTGCGCTGTTGCAGGTGCTGTGGCTTTTGGGGGCAGCTCTTTGCACGCGAGGCTCGAGAGCTGCCGTACACTGACCTTGAAGTAGGTGCCTTGCCGCATATTCTACTGGCTATCAGAAGATGCGCATGCCGGTGGCATAAGCCCATGGACATGTGCGGTTGCGGCAGTGCACATTTACGACGGACAAGAGTTTTAAGGATCGGATGAGGGATTACAGCGCGGGCCCTGAGGAGAACCGGGCCCGTCATCCTTTTGAAGTCAGAGCAGCAAAGCGAAACGATTCTCGACGTTACCGAGCAGCTTTGCGGAGACGATCGGAAGTTTCGACACTCAGATCCCTTGCACGAGAGTTCGCCTATTCTGTATTGGCCCTCGTTATCCTAAGGGTTTTCAGAAGGCACATTTCTCGGTAAACCTCGCGCCATGTGTCGGACCTCTTTTTGGAGCGGTTCGCAGCATGGAACTTGTCGTTCCCATCACCTGCCGAAGAGGAAATGTGGCGGTTTTGTACAGTACTTATCACTGCCGCGCCAGTTGTATTCCTCATTGGATATGGCCCAGCTCGCCTCGGAGCCGAGACAGACTGGTTTGATGTTTTTTCTCTGCATCTAACACTTAAAACCCTTTTTTAAATATAATTTATTGATTTGTTTATCTATGCCAGTAACGGGCACTATGTTCGTTGTCCTGCCTGCCATCGTCTATTTCGTGGCGAGACTTGCATTGGTTGTTCGGATGTTCCTGTGCTTCAGATCGCAGCCTGAGAGCGTTTGTGTTTCTGTACCATGGACTAGATGCATCTAGCACTTTTAGTCCTTTCACGTCTCGCATTCAAGTATAGCTAGGTTGCAATTTGACGTAGATAGAGAGAGGTCTCTGCAAATAGAAAACAGACGTAAAATCTCCAATAGTCAGGTGCTTTTGCCGGGCGACCAGATCGCAAAGACGTCTTCCCACCGAAAACCCCCAGCGCAGTTCATGAGCATAACAACTGCGCCATTTTGCTTACCCTCTCCACTGCAGATAGGCCTTAATGGTTTTATAACCTTCCACCTTGAATCTCGGCAACTGCTTTAACCCTCAACCACTCTGCTCCCCGCCACCAAACTTACCTCCTTCCACTGTAAACCCCCAACTAAAACCAAAGATATTATGCTCGCCTGCGAGTGTGGGCCTGCGAGTATATATAACCAACAAACTTCGCCGGTGACGAACCAAACCACCGCAAATAGGAAACGTTTTACGTTTATGCTGCTCTGGCTCCCAGGCCACCCCCAGCAACCCCTGTGTTGGTTGATAGCACGAGTGCATGATACATCTCGGAGGCAATATTGAGTGGAATTGTAAGCATGATTGATGAAGGCTTGGACTAACTGCGTGAAGGGTCAGAAGTGTCAGAAGTAAGGACATGGTGGAATTTCATTCATATGGCCGCCTCTACTGATCTAGCTTCCGACACTTGCCATTATTTCCTCCCTGCCCATTCCACAACGCCGCACAAAGGGCTTGTTTCCATTCGCAAATCGTACGTATTCAGACCGGAAGCTAAAAAAAACGCCGTATCCATCTACTCAGCCGCTCCATAAGCACAAGCAAATCCCCACATCCATCCGTCAATTACCCAGCCTCACTCTCACTCCCATTACCATCACCATTACCATTGCCATTCCAATTGCCAGCATAAACGCCGTCCCAAGCCTTGCCTCCATCTTTCACTTACTTCCCAAGTATGCGGGGTAACCGCGGTCTGTATAAGCAATGCCGACCCAAACCGCGCCCCTATCCCAGTACCGTCCCAACTCTCCCCCTCACCCAAGCTCCCATATCCCCTCATCTCCGCCCTTCCTCTCTCCGCTCCTTTATCTCTTCCCCCTACACTCCTCTAGCCCCTCTTCCGCAACCCATCTAACTACCACCCCATCTCTCCCTCAGGCCCCCCGCCCACCGCGCATACAACACATCAGCCAACTGCTTCGTATGCTCCATACCAGGCTGTCCATTCTGCCCAGGCATCGCATGATGCTTCTCCGTCTCGCCTACTGGCGTCTGCAACCCGATGAAGGACTGCCCACGCTGGCGTGTCTTCAATGCCTGGCTTGATCTGCGTCTGGTCTGCGGATACAAGGGTATTGGCGGGGGCCCCATGGCACCCATGGCTGCACTTCTGGGCGATCCTACTGGTGAAACCATACCAGCCAAAGCATCGAACCTGTCTTCCGATACTGGGATGGTGTGTGGTGGCGGTGGCGGAGGGGCTTTTGGTAACAAGCCGCTCAGTTTCGAGTCGCGCTCCATGCCGGCCGTGATTCCTTTAATGACCTGAACACTCATCCCCGGATCGATCTCGTTCAACTCCCGCCAAGCTTCAGCCATCTTCTTGAGCGCCGCCCGTTTCTTCTCATCAGCCTGGGCCGAAGAAGAGCCCAGGTACCTCAACTCCGGCTCAATAGTCGTCTTATAAAGTCGTTTACCGAGGGCCCTCTCCCGATCCGCTCTATCATCTTTGATGGGTGATAATACCTCATCACTCGGTTTCCGACTAGCGCGACCTGGGGGCGGAACATTTTCGTCAGGCGACAGGTCGCCGTTGACGAGCGTACTCTGTGCCGAGTTATTCTGGCTGTTGTGAGCGCTGTCATGATTACTCGACACACGACGGAATAACCTGACCGTGCTGGCCTGGTTCCCAAAATTGATATCCGGCTGCAGGGCCCTCTTTTCTTTCCCCTCCAACCCCTCAGACGCACTCTTCTTATGCGCCGGCCTACCATCCCCCTTGATTGGTGTGGCGGGAACACTTTCATGGCTTGGGCGGCGGGAGGGAAGACGACGCGCCGTGCCTGATTCGCAGGGATGATGAGAGGAGGCGTGGCGTTTTTCGTAATGTCCATGTGCATGGCTCTCCTTCCTCTCCGCCTCCTTCCGATCCAGCTCCCTGCGTTCTGGGTGGCGCTCGCGGTCCCTGTGCTCCCTATCTCTCCCTTCCCGACTTTCCCGATGGCGTATGGTGCGTGGGGAAGGAGAGCCCATACTCAGCGGCCCATCCGCCAGACTCAGCGGCTCAGCACTCAGGTGGCGCGACTCCCGCCTAAGGTGTGCGTTCTGTGCATTGTGGCCCTCTGCTCCCTCCACAGCCCCGGGAATGTTGGTCAACTGTACCGAGTTTTTCCTTCGCCTGGTTTTATGCACAGTCTTCGGCTTAACGGTATCAAACACCCAGCCTTCCTCCTCTTCCTCCCCATGGTGTCCCATATTCTGCATCGTCTCCTGATAAAACTTTGGATGGCTGGGTCTCACCTTGTCCTTATCATACCTCTCCCTTCTGTCTATCAACTCCTTAAGCTGTTCCGTCTTCCCCGCATTCCTGATAAACCGATGCTTAAGCAACTCCTTCGCGCTCGGCCTGGCCCTTGGGTCCTTCACCAAACACCTGCCCACAAAATCCCGAAACTCCCTACTCCAACCTCTCCCATCCGGCGCCAACTCTGGCAGTTTCGGGGGTTCCATTTTAGGGATCAGAAAAAGCACTTTCATAGGATGCACGCCCGCATTCGGCGGCTCTCCATACGCCAATTCCCACGCCGTGATGCCTAGGCTCCAGATATCCGCAGAGAAACTATACCCGTTGTTGCCATATCCGGGTGTAGGGCCTGCAGAGTAGTTGTCGCCCCCCTGCATAATAACCTCGGGCGCCATCCAGAACGGCGTCCCTACGAATGTATTCCTGACCGACTTGAGGGATGTGAGCTGCGCCGCAACCCCGAAATCCGCAAGTTTAATCTCGCACCCCGGCCGTTCCCCGACAAGAATATTCGCCGCCTTAATATCTCTGTGTATCTTCCCTGTTGAGTGTAGGTAGACGAGGCCGTGGAGGAGGGACGCGAGGATTATTGCTATCTGGGATTCTGGTAGCGGTCCGGGTTTGAGGAGGTCGAGGCAGGAGCCACCGCCGAGATACTCCATCACGATCCAGAGTTTGTGGCCGCGTAGGAAGGACTCCTTGTATCGGGTTACGAATTGGGACGCGCATGTTGATAGGACCGAGATCTCTTGTTGGATTTCCTGGATGTCGTCTTCGCTGGACTCGAGGTCGATGTGTTTTATGGCTACGATTTCGCCCGTTGAGCGGTGAACTGCTTTGTAGACTACGCCGAACGAACCGCCTGGCAGGTGTCAGCATGCTGTCGTTACTAGACATTGATGCGGCCGCCATACCGCGCCGCCTGATTACTTACTGCCCAGCTCTTCGAGCACTTGGTACTGGCTCCCTGGCATTGCCTCCATACTTGCTCAGGATGCGCGATCAGTACTTGTTGCTGTTGTAGGACCTTATCAGATATGGCGCCTTGCTATATACGGTCCAGTGTAGCTTGTTTGTTGTATGGCCTTATCGGATATAGCGCCTTGCTGTATATGGCTCAGTGCCTTGCTGTATATGGCTCAGTGTAGACTTGTTTGTCGTCGGTGTAGTTCTTCAGCTTCTTAGCTTCTTAGCTTCTTAGCTTCTTAGCTCCTTAGCTCCTTAGCTCCTTTCCTTAGCTCCTTAGCTCTCTAGCTCCTTAAGCTCATTAGCTTTTATCTCCTTATCACCTTATCTCCTTATCTCCCTATCGTAGCCTTGTTGTCTTCCGTGTCGCAGTCTGGTTGACAGCCGATGGATGGTATCATTCAACACGCGGTTCAAATCCCTTGTTTATCGGATTGAGGTGGATATCGGTCGCCTGGGAATTAAAGTGGGTGTCGGTCACCTCGGAATTAAGGGACCTCTATCGAAAATCTTTTGTGGAGACGGATTGCTTTGTTTGCTCGTGATCGATCTGTTTGCGATCTGGTTCAGTGTAGAGTGGAGAGTGGAAAGTGGAGAGTCGGGTGTCTGTCGGGTGTCTGTCGTGCGTCTGTCGTGCGTCTGTCGTGCTTTCATGCGCTGAGTAAACAGCAAAAGCATGACATCTGCCGCAGAGGGGACATGCGCACTAAGAGAGCTACCCCTAATCAAGGCATATAAGGCTGACCCGCCGATTAAATAGAGAGGCTGGTAAGGAAGTGGGATAACCTTGATTTTTGCCGAATTGAACAATTCGCCTTGTATGGATGGCCCCGCATGAATCTGACCTTGGAATTAGGAGATTTCTATTTAGTCTGTTTTGTCTATTTTGTTTATTTTGTTTATTTTGTCTATTTTCTCCGTTTTCTCCGTTTTCTCCGTTCTCTTTAATTTATTTGATTTCTTTGTTTTCTTTAATTCCTCTAATTCCTCTAATTTCTTTGTTTTCTTTGTTTTCTATAATTTCCTTATTTTCTGTATTCTCTCTATTTACTCTATTAACTCCTTTTCTCTATTTACTCTATTTACTCTATTTACTCTATTAACTCCTTTTCTCTATTTCTCTATCTTCATCTCTTCATTTCTTCATTTCTTCACTTCTTCCCTTTCCTTCGGCATTTGTTGTTTTCTCTTTTCTGTTTGCTTCGCTCCGTTGGTGGCATTCCAGCGATGCAAGGTTCCCTCAGCGATTGGCAGATCTGATACGCCAAGGCTGGCAACTGACTGGACAACTGGCTGGGCAATTGGCTGGCAACAGACGTTGCCTTGACAACGCGCGTGGCTGGGCCCCGGTTTGACAGCAGACAGACAATCCAGGCACAGACCAGATCACCAACCACGCAAGGTCCGCACTTCAGCCCACTACGCTACAACCACCTTACTCAAAGACTGAACAACTATGTTCACTCGCTTACATAGCGCTACCTTCGAGGCAAACACAAACACAAACGCAGCAGCTGTATAGATATTGTATCCGTACAGCTAGAAAATCATCTTTGTCTTTCGTTCACTGTACTCAGCTACGGCAATTCCACACAGGCGCTCAGAACGCAGCCAGTCACGATAAAGCTCGAAAGAAAGCCAATGGGTCAAGCTTGAGCCAACACACCGCACACCGCACACCGCACGTTGTACTTTGTACACCGACTATTGCAACAGCGCGACACAATATATACAAGGCAAAGGTCGTCGCTGTTCAAGCACCACCGCAAATATGTCCTTCGAGCCACCAGGCCTGCCATCGCGCTTCCCGTGCTGGTGCAGGGCTGTATACTCGTGGGGTGGAGAGGTACCGTTCCCGACCCACTGTCAACCAAACTTTGTCTCTGGTCTCCAACCAATTACTGACTTCTGTGGCGGCAGTCAAAACGTGATCTCGGGTTCGTCGAGGGCGACCTGATAGAATGCCTCAACGCCGGCGATGGCAGCTGGTGGATGGGCCGCTTGCGCCGCGACAAACGGATGATGGGCCTGTTTCCTAGCAACTTTGTGCAGGTTCTTGGTGACGACTTCCAGCCTGCGACGAGGGCGCCGAGTCCGTTGCCTGAGACGAAGGCGCCGTACGAGAACCCGACAAGTGAGCAGCCAACGACAAAGGTTTTTAGGAAGGCGTTTAGTGCGTATGCTGCGCCGGATTTGGCGGCGAGGAAGAGGGCGGAGCAGCAGGAGGAATTGAGGACGAGTAGGCAATCAAGCCCGAACATCCCTGGTCAGCAGAAGGGACACCATCAGAAGAACAGCGGATATGACATGAAGGCGCCGAGTCCGAGTCCGCAGGGAAGAGCAGCTGAGACCGTTCCTAGACCGACATCACGGAACTCATTCGTGGGAAACCCGAGAGCGCCATCTCCTCAGCCACCAGCTGCGTATCACAACTACCCGAGAGCAGTGTCGCCGCAACCTCAGTATCAAAATTACCCGAGAGCAGTGTCGCCGCAGCCTCAGTATCAGAATTACCCGAGAGGGCCTTCGCCGAATCCATATCAAGCTCACTCGAGAGCCGTCTCGCCAGCGCCATATTCAGTAGACGACACTTACACGCGTGCACCTTCGCCTCATCCTCATCCGGTATTTCACAACTACGCAAGACCAACGACTCCAGCTCCACCGGGAGGATACATAGCATATTCGCCAAATCGTGCAGCTTCGCCCTTGCCAGGCGCTCAACAGTATCGTCCATATTCTCGTGGGCCATCGCCAGCACCACAAGGATCATATGATTCGTATCGTGCACCATCGCCAAACCCGCATCAGTACTACAACGGCGGTGGCTCTCGTGGCCCGTCGCCACTACCTTACGACATCCCATGTCAAGCACCATCCCGCGGAGTCTCGCCAGCGCCGTATCCAATCGATGACCACGACTCCCCACCTCCGCCGCCTCCACCACATCGCCACGTCTACACGCCACAAAGCCACGCAGTTCATGAGACACCAAGAGCACTATCACCGTGTCCGCCGTCTCCCGGGCCGACAGGATTCACCCCTTCACCACTTAGAAATGCCATGGACGACGTAATGTCCTCTCTTGACGGCATGGGATTGACAACGCAAGACCAGATCCCGGAACAGCCTCTCGATCCATGGTCTCCTGAAGCCTTCGACCAGACCTACTCCCGCGTCCGCGTCCGCGGCCAGGGCGCACAAATCGCCCGCCCCTCCACTTCCGATAACTACGGTAATGAGCGCCAAGAAAGGGTCTACGAATACGGCGACGACGAGCCACCAGTTCTATCCAACTATGTCCAGCGCATGGAGAGTCGACTGAAGAATCGCTACCCGCGCACAAGCGACGAGAGCATGAACGAGAGAATCAGTACGAGACCCACTAATGCTTTGGGCCATGGCAGGAGCAAGAGTTCAATCGCTGATAGAACCTTTCAGGATCAGCCACAGCCCAAGAGCAGTATGGACATGAGTACTCAGGAACATCAGGGTCATGGGGTGTCGCAAAGCATGGGGGGAGCCGGAGATTTCGGTACTGAGTTTGGTGGGGGGTTGGGGATGCCGAGGCCAAAGACGAATCCCAATCAGTTTAGGGGACATGAGAAGTCGAACTCGGAGGCTCAAATTGACGGCAGACGGCCAAAGCTTAGGCATAGGAAGAGTGCGTTTGAGGTGGGGAAGGAGATGATTGGAAGAACGTTCACGACGAAGAGCACGAGTACGAATGCGACGGAGAATAGCACATTTACGAGTAAGAGTTCCGGCACAACAATGACGGACAGGTCAATAATGAGTGGGCAATCAGCAGGTGCCTTTTCTGCCACCAGCGCTGGCTCCCTGAACCGTAAGAAAGAGAAGCTTACCGCGAGAGCGAAGTCGGCAATGGGCATGCGCGATAACGATTTCACGTCCATCAAAGACAGATTTGAAAACGACTCCAGACCCACTACGCCAATGACGGGTGTCTCCTACCACAGCTCGCATGCCTCTGGGCGCCCAAGAGCGAACTCGACGATGCCGTATCACGACAATGGGGGATTGGGTGGACTTAGCCAGCCGAAGGCGAAGAAGTCAGGCTTTTTTAAGAAGATCTTTGAATCTGCCAAAACCGGTGCCGCATCCTCACGCAAGACTTTTGCACCTGAAGGCGGCGGAGGGGGCATAGCGAATCTGGTCCGTCCGAGGAGCTCAAGGGGCATGGCGGCGCCGGATGGCGTTACGGCGATTGCAGGGGGCCACAATAATGTGGTGCACTCTGTTGGGTCGGCGCGGGAGTTGGGGGAGAGGAGTAGTGGGACGGATTGGTTGCAAGTGCGTCGGGACGTTAATAGGAGCAACTCGTTGAGTCAAATTGAGATGACGGAGAGGAAGGAGAGGGCTGAGATAGAGGACTACCCTGCCATCTCACCCGTCGAGGAGCTCCAAGATGCGACCCAGGGCGATGAGAATGTGAACGGCGACCCCGTCGACCAGGTCATCGATTACCAGAGGAACCTGGGAATGGTTGACAAGAACGCGCGTTTCGTCCGCGACGTTCCCAACGGAACTACACCCGAAGCCCTCGCCTCGCGCATGGTTTGCCGTCCGTACAGGTCAGACGTCCAGAGGCTGAGAGCAATCTTTATATGGGTGGCAGAGAACATCAAATTCGAAGAGGACTTGGAACTCCCAGAGCCAGCAGACAGTTGCAAGGTCATCCAAACTAAGCGTGGCTGCGCGGAGGAAATCGCGGTGCTGGTGATGGAGATGTGCCGCGCAGTTGGGATCCACTGCCAAGTGGTACGCGGCTACCTGAAGGCCCCATGGGAGACACTTGAGCTTGATACCAGAGGGGAGATTAGGGTCCCCATGATGAATCATTGGTGGAATACCGTGCTGGTGGATCAACAAGACTGGCGGGTTTTGGATTGTGCGCTTGCGGGTACTAGCCATCCGAGGAGGGGGGCGTATTCGAGTCAGGCTCCTATGGGGGGGGCGGAGACGTGGTACTTTCTTGCGAGGCCGAGTGAGGTGTGTTTTACGCATGTGCCGGAGCATAGACAGCATCAGCATCTTGCGCCGAGTGTGCCGGCGAGTTTGTTGATGGCGCTGCCTACCGCGCTGCCGGCATACTTCCGGAATAATCTCGAATTAGGGGATTTCAACACCGCGCTCCTCCGCCTCGTCGACCTCGAGGTCGCACACCTGCGCATCGTTGTCCCGGCAGACGTGGAAGTGGTAGCCGAACTACAAGCTAAGGCTTACGGCCTCGACCCTGAGGGGGATTTATACGAGACGGGGGAGACCATCACCAAGCGTTGTTTGTCACAAGCTGAGTGGATTGGCGGCCAGAAACGGTACACGATTAAAGCCGTCCTCCCGCCTTCCCACAGCGAAGGCGTCGTGAGAGTCTTTGCCGGGAAGAGGGGGTTGATGCATAGTATCAAGGATATTCCACACCCTGTTGCGCTCGTGGTGCCGATCAGTCATGTTGCTAGTGGGAAGAATTTGGGCGCGGCGATAGGAGGTGTGGATGGGGAGGATGAAAGCAACCCTCCTTTCGAATGGGTAACCCGCCACCCGACTCCCCACGCCATGAGACACGATCTATATATCGCCCAGCCGCAGGTGGGGAGGTTGGTTCGGGGGAATACGTATGTCTTCAACATTAGACAGCACCCTTCTAGCGTCGTCCCCGCCCCAAACCCTGGCGCCGACGACGGCGAACTCATCCGTCCCACGTCCGCCATGTCTAACGGCGGCTCCGCGGCCGGGTCCTCCTACAGTGCTTCTATCGGACCCTCATCCTACAGTTCTAAGAAGCCAGCGAAACTTGCAATCCAGTCCCCTTCGGGCAAGATATTAAGGTTGATGCGTAAGGAGGAACGAGGCGGGGTAGCGGGGCTGAGAGAGAATGGGGAGATGGGCGATGGGGGCGTATGGGAGAGTATTATTAAAGTTGGGGAACTAGGGGTGTGGAGGGGTTTGGTGCTTGCGGATCGGACGGCGAGGTGGTGTGTTTGTGGGGAATGGGTGTGTGTTTGAGTTATATGAGGGTTATGGTGATGGGGAAGCCGAGGTTGGGGGAGAGAAAGGACAAAGACAAGGGGAGGATTGGGGGAGAAATTATGATGGTGAGGGGGAATTTAAGATTGGTGTATTTGCGGAGATGAAGCCATTTGCATACGATTCGGAGAGAAATGATCCAGGATATGGGCCGTCAACATCGTGCGTTTGAGCGAATGAAGAATGAGAATGAAGCATATGAACAAGGCATTGTGTAGATTAGTGTATCAAGCATTATAGATGAGATGAGAACAAGGACGCCTGACAAAACCTCAGATCCGCAATACACTTTACCTTACCGTTCCCTTCCCTCTTGTTTTCTGTCAGGACGAGACTGTACCTTGGGTATGTAAACACCACGCCTCCCAACAGAAATCCGACTCTACCAGGTCAAATTAGTCAGAAGCAATACATGGAATGCTTGGTGCTAGACTTGTTTCTTTTGCCATTTGCCTGTCCTGCTTTTTCTCTCTTGATCTGTTACCTGGTAAGGGATATATAGTACATGTCTGTTTGAACTGCTGTCTCTCTCTATCGCCCCACCGACTTACTCATTCCATTCTCATTCCCAGCCCTCAGAAAAGCAACAATGCCATCGATCGATCAAAAACCAGGGAAACATATCCATCTACCCGTCGAAATATGCAGATGTTAAGCTCGTCGTATGTTTTCTGTTCCAGCACGAAAGGGGAGCCACAAATCAGGCAGTCCTGAGGTAGCGACTTGCGTGTTTGCGTTGGGCCGGAAGCCGTGGCAAAGTGCATGCACATGTTCATTCACCACTGGGAGCTCGAGCGCTTCCGGCCGGCCGCATGGCCCCTGTGGTGGGCGGACGGATGTTTAGATTTTGAGAACGGGTAGTTGGATGTTTAGAGGGTAGACAAGTATTCTGGCCTTGGAATTCAAACACAACTTCAAACCGCTGCAAATACAACTATTTACCCCTCGAAGAAAGAAAGACTAAGAAAGACTCGCAGATGATAACCATGGGTGCCTACTTGTAATCTCATTCGGAATAGATCCTGTCAGGTAGTCGGTCGATGCGCCTGCCAACGAGTGTCTTGCTATCATCGCTGTACTGTAAGCGGATTGCCAACCAAAGAGAGTAAGAGGATGGTACGAGGCGAGGGCCATAGACAGGTTCATAATAAAGCACCCCAATCAGCAAGCCAAAAAAAAAGATTTGCTTTAAAGTTCAGACCACTGCACTTGATCGCTAACCAGTCCCTCCCTCTATTTCCTTCTACAGAACCTCGATAAAAGCGCTGACAGTGTCCAACCGACTAGCATCCCACCTCATGACCGCAATCACCACCCCACCATCAAGACCACTTCCCCCACCATCGGCGCCCAGTCTATCCCCCCCTCCTTGTTTCATTAACCAGTAAACCATCTACCCGTTCCATCAACCCTCTTCTCCGTCCAAGCTTGGCAAAGAGCCAGGCAGTCTGGTCCGGGAAGTCCCACAACCATGTCTCATACCATACACAACACGTCTATTTGCGCCCGGTCGCGGCTGACCAATCAACAACATCTGACCCAACACTATCAAACATTTAAACATCTACAAATCCTCTTTCCAAGTATTGATAACTCCTACTTCCGAGCCACGAAGCACCCGGA
Organism: Antarctomyces pellizariae; assembly: GCA_010623925.1. Taxonomy (NCBI): domain Eukaryota; kingdom Fungi; phylum Ascomycota; class Leotiomycetes; order Thelebolales; family Thelebolaceae; genus Antarctomyces; species Antarctomyces pellizariae. Next base: position 111,704 of record WCAA01000055.1, read on the forward strand.
GCACGTTGAGGTCATGATCGTCGCCGCTAATCGCTTGGCAGCTCTACTTAAGTACTACTCTGCTAACATCCATCCAATATACGATCAAAGTCCAGCTCCACCTTCTAAAGCCGGTTAGCACATCTCTATTAACTCATCATCGAACTTGGTAAACAATATTCACTTCAACAAAGAATACCAACCAGTTAATTCTTCACCGTGACCCGAGTTTCCACCACTGAGCAGCCAGCGGCAGGGCCATTCCCATCGCCGCCGCTCAAAATCACAAAAAAAACCGCAAAGCCATGCCCGGGTGCCTTGTGTTACTGTAGTACTGTGCCAGCCTCATTTGCCTAAACGTTTTTGATTTTCTTATTCTCTCTGCTAACGCTTTAAGCTTAGTGCAATAATTCACTTCATGCTCTGCTCGCTTTCTCTCATCCCTGCTATCAAATCGAATTCATCGTCGCATTTCCCATTCTCTTCTCCTCCTTTCCGTCTCACAAACTCATCTGCGTCTGTGTCGTCTCGTACAGTTCGCTTGTTTCCTGCTCTGCTCTTAAGCTAGTCGCTTAAGCCTCATCGTCCTCAAGTCTGATAGCACCGGCCCTGCCGAGACCCTTGTTCCAGAAGCCGTCGTGTAGGGAAAGAACATCATCAGACTTGGCGTGGGAGATGAGGAGCCAGAAGCCGAAGACTGGCTTAGCCAACACATCAAGGATGGCGTACGCGAGAATCTCCTGATCAACATTGAGCTTGCGAGTTCCATCACCAAAGGCCCAGACAATCGGGTACAAGGTCCAGAGAACCAAAGTGAAGCCTGCAAGGGCGCTGAAGAACTTGGCGGTCTGTGGACTTCTGGCGGCAGCGTTCCTCCTTCCACCAATGTAGAGCTTCCAGACCAACACAAGGTATCCCATCCAAGCAATGGCATAATACCCCCAGATCTCCATATCGGAGTTCCTCGCCATGGCAGCAAAAAGTCCAGTCATAACCATAACCAGATCGGCCGTAATAATAATCAGAATATCAGCACCATTGCAGCCAGCCAGGAACGCAAGGTCGAGGAGGAGCAACGGAGTGGTGAGCGACCAGTCTGCGTAGCGCGCCCAGAGCACCTCGCGGTAGATGTGTACGTCGTGGGAGTGGTCGATGGCGGGCTCGTGCTCGTGCTTGATGATGTGCTTGAAGGTGGAGCCGCCGCCGGTGGCCATGGCGAAGTAGGAGATGAAGGCGAAGGTTGTGATGAAGGCGGTTATGACGTGGAAGAGACGTTTCTCCTAAAAGCTCGTTAGCAGGTGTTTATGAAAGTACACTTTTGCCGGAGATGGTGTAAACGACATGGTGAATAGGACGGCATGACATACGACTGGGACTCTCCAAGCCATGCCGATGAAGGCGAGGGTTGATAGGAACATGAGAGCCGTGACAACCCAGAGGGTGACCATGCCCATCTTGCCTATAACCTCGTAGGTTGGGACATCGAATATTGGTGGCTGTGTCGGTTAGTAGAGTTTATCATCCGAGCGCCTGTTACCAGCGATGGATCAGAACTCACGATTGGACCAACAGACGCAGTGGCGGTAGCAGTTGGGTATGGCAAAGTTGGAGTAATGGTACTGCGGACAACTTCATAAATGAAGTCTTCAGCGATGGCGTAAGCCGGCTTAACTGGATCGACAAGCATGATGATGGTCGTCTTTGTGGTGTCTGATGTTGTTGTTATGTTAACTTCAATCTCCCACGATACCGTGATGTTTATTAAGGAGAAGCTTAGGTTGCAGTACAATGAAGGATGAAGAGAAGAAGAAGTGATGATGAGTAGAGAGGAGGTTGGGGACGCAGGAAAACAGGAATGAAGGGTGCTGGTTGGGTGACGATGCGAGGGTGGCCGCGGATTGGTAGAAGCTTCTTACCTCATCCAAGGATGCTGCGGGGTCTAGTAGAAACAAATGGGAGGTGACAAGAGGGCCCAGAGGCGCGAAACCTGCTCATTGGGTGTAGCAAAGTGCACTTACGAAGGCGAAATGAGTGTCACCTGAGCTTGTGGCTGCCTCACCAGAGATGTGGTTACGTACTATTCCACTGAAGACTTTTATTGGTTGTAAGTGCACGAGGCACCAGCTAGGAAGCTTAGCCGTCCTGAATTGAAACCAGTACGACGGCCCGGACGAGGCACAAAGTAGCATGTTCGACACCTAAGCTTCTGTCTGAATGGAGGAGTAGCATAGCCACCTGATCTCTCATGCTTGCCACAGTGAGTCCACTTAGAACGCTTCATCCAGCCACACGACATGAATCCGATCCTCGACTCTCTGAGGGCCGCATCAAAGCGTGCTGAGAAGGTGTAGCCGTTGATGACGTCGACCAAGGACAAGGTACTTCAGGGTCTAGAGCTTTGAGCTGTCGGCACAAAGACAGAGCTTGGCCCTCCGACCCAGAAGAATAACCAGAAGCTGAAATAAAGTTATATACTCTAGACTCAAATTCTTCTTCAACTCATCTTCAACCGAAGATCGTTTCTTAATGCCAATCCTCACTTTCCCATCTCCCATCTCCCGTCTTTTGATGGACATCACGCTAATGACGTCGATCTTATGCCAAGCCCCCAAGAATGAAGCTTTCCCCGCGTTTTGGCACGGACTACGCCATTAGCTCCATTGGCTTCATTAGCTCCATCAACAATCGCCACTAACACCGCTAACACTGAGTTTACTGCGACGACGAGAACAAGCTCGAGAAGTGCTGCTATGAGATGGATGTGTCCCAGGCGGCATCTTTTTCTCAAGAACCAAAACCCATACAACATCACCCGGAAGCTATTATTTAATTTACTGCTTAACATCTGCATGAGTTCGCGTTTGATGTGCTCGCATCAATTGAGGTGTTGACTAGTTGTGTTCGGCTCAGATGCTCGCCTATTACTGCTGTGCCTGTTTTGTGAGACTTGTGTTCCAGTGATTCTGCTTATCTTTGTCCACCCAGTTCAAAGCCAACCAAGTCAAGTTCTTGACATATATAAGAACGATGGGAAGCAGGATTTGGGAAGAAAGCCAACCGCCAATTGAGCAGTCTATGTGATTCACGATTCACGATTCACGATTCACGATTTACGATTTACGATTTACGATTTACGGGGAATAAAGAGGCTGCTTGCTTATACACAGTATGGAGAAATTGAAAGTCGTGTTAATCGGTTTCCAGGCAGTGTTGTAGACACTGTTGTGAGTGATGGAGAAAGGGTTGTTGATAGCAGCTGGGATTGCGAGATTAGGATCAGATTTAGCCGAAACGAGAGATCAAGAAAAGAGGATAGGAAGTCGTTGACGAACCAGGGTCGGTTAATCGGTTCGCATTCTACTACCGACGAGGGAGAGACTCATGCCGCTCTATCTCTGACATCATTTATGTTTGGAAAGAAAGCACGGGTTTAGGTGGGCCAAGACTGGTTTTATATACATCTTTCTAGGGTGTTGGGCTTGGGTGCATCAAATTATCAACCAGTTAGCATTCCATTGCCAACAGAGGCGCAAAGACTCATGTTACTCTTCTTGTCGGTTTTCCTGTTTAATAAGAAAGCTTAACCAAGGTAAGTCAGAAGCGACTTTATCCACCGATTTCTATGGTGTTGGTCTGGGTATCCTCAACCGGTTCTAATCCTCCTCGGCATAATAATAATAATAATAACATTCTTACGCCGTTAGAGCCTTTTTGGCCATGCGGTACTTCTAAAAACCTAATAAAAGTTATCAATTTCCTCGGCATAAGTGCTGTGCTTTATCTATGTTGTGACAACTCCTATACGTCCTCCGCCACTGGAGCAGGTTCGCGGCCCTCGCAGATGTCTACAACTCTCTGTGTGATCTCTTTGAATACAGGCATAGAATGACACTTCGCATACTTCTCCACCAGCGTCTCCCTCACCTCTTCATCTTGCTTCATCACACCCGTAGCCGTCCTCTCAGCCAGGCCCTCACTCACACCCCCCCATGTCTGGTCTATAGGCACCCCTCCCATATATCGTACATTCCATTCTTGAGCCATAACTTTCCCTCCACCTTTCGAGAAGACGTTGGTGATCTCACCGCAACAAGGGCAGGCGAAACCTGCCATGTTTTCTATAACTCCCATCACTGGAACTCCCGTCTTCTTACAAAAATTCAGCTCCTTCTTCACATCCGCCGTCGCTACTGCCTGTGGCGTCGTCACAACCACCGCTCCTCTTAACCTCGCCGCTGCTGATGGATTTGAATGGATACTTTCCGCGAGAGAGATGTGCTCATCGGACGTACCCGGCGGAGTGTCGATTAAGAGGTAGTCTAGTTGACCCCACAGCACGTCCGAAAAGAATTGTCGCACCATAGCGGTCTTCTTCGGTCCGCGCCATACCACCGCATCACCCCTCGACTGCAGCAAGAAACCTAGGGACATAGCCACGAGCCTCCCTCTCCCCATTGTATTTTTAACATTCAGATCTAACCTCGCCGCGTCATCCTCTAACCCATTGCCGTCGCCGTCCTGCGCATTGGACTTTGCTCTTTCTTGTCCTCCCAACTGTACCTCCACTTCCTCCGCCGATGTACCCCCATATACCTCTACAGGTCTCCATCCCCCAGGCGCCTGTGTGACTTTTGCCCCTTCTACGCCTAACAATCGAGGTATTGACGGACCAGTGAGATCCAGATCTAGCACACCTACTGAGTGGCCGGAGAGAGTGAGGGAGAGGGCAAGCTGGGTTGTGACGGAGGATTTACCTACGCCGCCTTTGCCTGACAGGACCTGAGTGCGTTAATGAATGCACGAGAGATGAGTAAGAGGAATAGGGCTCACGAGGACGATATTCTTTACGCCGTCAAGCGACATGATGGTGCTGAAGGAGCTCGAAGCTCCAAGGTTGAAGGTTAAGGCTGTGGCGATCGAGTATGCGCTTGGGAAAATCCTGCGGCGGAGATGGCGCGACTTGTGTGGTGGTACAGTCTTCGGGGCCTACTGGCACCGTATCAAGATACAAATTGATATAGTCGGAAGATTTGTTTTTGTAAGCTCTTATTACTTTGCGACGAGTTTATGAGTGCTGTTTGTAATCAATCGCGGGGTCGTCATGTCAATGTTCTTATCGCCGATAACGGCCTGAAGCTGGGAAATGCAGCAGAACAAGTGAAATTGTGCACAAAAAGTGCTCTACATGGTCATGTTTACATGTATAAGATATCATGTAAATTTGGTATATGGCCGTATGCTTCAGGTCTATATCGGCATAGGCTAAGTAGCGAGTTGTTTAAGTAGCGGCAGTCTTGGGCTTTTTCCTGATCATTCCCGCGCTTAGCACGTTTACCTTTGGCTCCTCTGGCTTGGGGCTATCTGCTTCATCCATACCTCCTGGTGCCTCATTTACAGCCTTCCTCTTCTTTCTTGGGACCATCACGTTGACTTCCGCGCCGTTGGTGCCGTTTACCGCTCTTGTCGCAGTCGACTTACCTGTGACAGAGGTCCTCTCAATGCCCATCGTCCTCAGCTCCTTAGCCCATCTCAAGGTCGCTTCCTGGGCCTTCTTCAAAGTGCTGAAGTCGAAGCTTAGGAGCATCTCATTCGTACGGTGATAATCCTTCTCATCCAAGATATTTTTTTCCTCTCCTTCTTTCACCGGCCTGCTATACGTACTCTTCTCCGACGCAGCGGTGGCCCTCTTCCTAATCGTCTCAATCGTCTTAAGCCTCGGTGCCCTCGCCACAATCGGACCCGTCCTCTTCATAGCCATTTTCTGCGCCGCCCTCCTCTTCTTCGCCCTCTTCACCTTCTTAGTATCCTCCACCTCATCCACCTGCTCGTCCTGCTTGTCGCCAGGAAAAACCACCCAGATAAACCCGACCAGGCGTCCAGCACTGCATTCCTGACGGAATGCCATCATCTCCCAGAACGCCTCGAGTGTCCTTATGCTGCGCCATTCTCCGGCGTTATTCGCCTTTGCGTTTTGACTGTTCTGTGAGCCGCCGAGGAGCTCGTCGTCTAGCTCGTCGAGGTAACGCGACTTTGGGTCGTCTGGGAAGTGTGGGATGACGCAGCGGGGCGGTGGGTTATCATGACGAATGATGGTCTTGAGGGGGTCGCCAATCGACCAATGTGCGCGGGAAGCTGGAGAAGGCGGGAGAAAGCATGTCGATTCGTGCGGCGTCAGGCCCGGAATTGTGAGATATGCTTTGGCGCCTCTCTCGTCCTCCGAGCTGGGCGTCGCAGATGAAGTTGTGTTAGGTGAGGCACTGATCAGAGGGTCTAGGTTGCGGCACCACCACTTGACCAGTTGCCTGTCATCGAGAACATGCTTGTGGGTATTCTCAATGCTGCGCGCAAAGAGATACTGGTCTTGTGCACGAGCAAACAGGCTGACGATCGTTTGCACGCCTGGGCGACATCTTTCTTTGAGGAGGTATTGCAGAAAGGTCGTGGTAACGCCCTTGATTGGCGAAGGGGTAATAGGTGGGAGTTTGAGCAGGTACAGATATCCTGACGAATCTGCTTTCGAGACGAAAAGTGTAGTCGAGTGGAATGTGGTGTAGATGAGAATCTCAATCGCGTAAACGAGTACTTCTGATTCGTTTTTGGATGTGGTCGAGAATGTAAGAAAATGTGTCTCGCAGTACGTCCTGTCTGGAGTTTGACCCGGAGGTGCCGAATACAATGCTTCAGTGGAAGTTGGCGGGGTGAAGATATGAGTGATGTTGAACTTGTGGTTAATGGGCAAAACGTCGGCCAGCAGCTCTGAAAGTGATTTGGAGATCGCGTTTGAAGATTGTCCGTTTGGCGCGTCAGCCTCGATAGACTCATCCGTAGCCATAATCATGCTATACGACCAATAATGGTTGTATCCAATTGATATGGCAAGTATGGAATGAACAATGTTGAGAATGATGGTTTGTTTACTTTTGATGTTCTTCAAGTTCCAAAGTCCCCCAAGGTTGACGCGCCGATCCCCCGCCCAAAGCGGCTAGCGCGCTACCGCCGGGCTTCAGAATTTCGAATCGGCTTCAGCCGTAGCAGCGACGACAGGAACAATTGTGTTCGTCCACGCTCTCTCACCACCACAATCTACACAATGGCATCACATCTCCCTCTGCGCTCCCTGCGCGCTATCGCGACCCGCCCGTGCAGCTCCGGCGCGGTTCTTACTGCCGTAAAGCAGGCCCCAAGATGCTTCTCGACCAGCAAGGCTGTGATGGAGGAGGCTAGAGAGGAGAGACCGAGATGGTCGTACACACCAGAGAAGATGAAGGCGCCATTCCACCCAAGAATTAAGGATCCAACAAAGGCATACACCGTCAACGAGGACCCATCAGTGTTGGATGCTATGTACGCCGGACTTTTGGGAAGGGGGGGAGAGAATGCGCTCAGCGACGAGGTCAAGTGGTTGGCGGTCACCCACAAGAGTTTTGATCAGGGAAGAAGAGGTTTCAACGACAGATTGGCATTTTTGGGTATGTCCAGCAACTCGTAGCGGAAGCGCGGATGGTCGTGGAAGCAGCATAGATATGAGAAGCAAGGACTAATTTGATGGTAGGCAAGCGTATTCTTGTCCTCCAGAGCAACATCGCTGTTCTGAACGGCAGCCAACAGCCACAATCGACACCTGATGAGTTTGGCCGCATAGCATTCCAGCACTCAGCTTTGGCCAACCTTCCAAAGCTCCGCTCAGTAGACCTCAACGAGGCACTCTCCAAGGGGCGCCTTGGGCCACTCGCACAATCATACGGCTTGGACAGAGTCACCAGATGGAAGCCAAGATACGTAAGTAGAAGATCTGCGTGATTGCCGCGGAAACCGGAGCTAACATGACGCAGCCTGATCGCATGAAGACATCCGGTATCGATGTCGTCCTTACACAGTCTCTCTTGGCCATTGTCGGGGCTTTGGCGCTGCAGAAGGGTGGAGAGGTTGCAAACAACTTTGCAAGAGAGAGAATCTTGAAGCCATTGGGCCTCCTATAGACGGGATATGCCGGAGGCTGAGATGACAAAACATAGAGACGGGAACGCAACGTGAAGAAAGAGCATTTCGCGAAGAGAGAGCACTTCCGAGGAAGATGCGTTTTGTACGTTCAGGGGCATTTGCAGGCGTACAGGGTGCGTTGAATATTGTAGGTACGATGTATATTAGAGGCAAATGTGTACGAGTACGGACATATCTCTGGATGCTTGCGCTGACGATTTGGCATTCTCAGCAAGCCTTCAATAGTGTGAAAGCCTCCTGAGTCACTAACCTTCACAGCAGAGGCAAGAGCGGTGCAGCCAACTTCCAGTCGTGGTCTCGGTCACATGCGGGTGTGAATATCAACTTCTCGGTGTGGCTACCGTTCTTTCCCTCACGAGATCGCAGCCACCAAGCGTTGAGCCGCATCTGAATACGGCCTAGCTTGAAGAGCTTAAACAAAATAGACTTTTGATGACATCGCTTGAATCTCTTGGCAATTGGCGTCGATATTCCAGAATGCGGCTGGTGGATAACACCACGATAAGGAGATAAGGTTGCATGGAACTCGCTCAATTTTTTGCCGTAGCAGCAACGACCCTCTTCAATACTGTGTCGACCAACTGCCAACAACATCAGTCGTGATCTTTGTAGTTGCTTGTCTCTATTTTGCTATTTGCTACTGAGACAGATCATCTTTGAATTTTAACTTGCAAAGTTGCCGCCACAAACGAGTTTTTCTGACCTGGCGCATGAGGGGCAGCCTCGCTGACGATCGCCTTTGAAGTAAACATTCACCACGCTCTCACAACCGTATTCACCTGGAATCCCATCCTGTGGACTGCTTTCACTTCTGCCGCACTGGATAAGATCAGCTAGCGCGCATTCGATGACCCAGCCTCGTCAAGCGAACTTCTAAACCACAATCTCGAGACCCCACGTCCAGCTTCTCGACACCGCTATCTGGGAAACCATATGAGCAGCAGAGCACTCTTGAGATTCCTTTCTAAGCCAGCCAAGTAAGTGAAGTCATATTGCTTTTGTCCCAGTACATGAATGGCCATAGTGGGAAGAAGTCTATCATCCAGCCTCGCGTTCCTGTAAACACCACTGACATTTGCGTCCAACAGGCCTAGATAACCCGACTTCCGTTCGCTCTTTGCTACTATAGACCAGACCAACAGAGATTGAGTTCCTCTCTAGAACAGGACCAGCCGTCGTTTCTTCACGACTTACTCAGACTGTATTTGCAGCATGAGCAACCCTACCGCTGCCGTCTCCGCTGGAGACAACGTACCACAATTGACTATCAACCACGAGGCCGCCGTGGACCTCGACTCTAGCAATGCATTCGAGGGTATGTAATATTCACTCAACTATTGTGAAGAATCATATTGACGTTTTGCCAGGCCCAGAAAAGCTCCTCGAGGTTTGGTTTGCTGCATCTCCGGCCGCCATTCCAGATTCTGCCCGTGATGCCGAGACTGGCAAGATTGGACTCAAGCGTGTCTCCAACGAGACCTGGACTGAGATGCTTGACCTTGTCAACTGCAAGGTTCTTTCCGTCGTTGAGTCTGAGGAGGTTGACGCATACCTGCTTTCCGAGTCGTCCATGTTTGTCTTCGCCCACAAGGTCATCCTCAAGACCTGTGGCACCACGACTTTGCTTCTTGGTCTTCAGAACATGCTCCAAGCCGCTGCCAGCGCCGGTTTCTCAGGGGACGTTGCTGACCATGTAGCCAAGTGTGTCGAACCGCAGCCATGCAAGTATAAGGATATGGCTATCCCATACCGCGTTTTCTACTCGCGCAAGAATTTCCTCTTCCCAGACCGCCAGCTCGGTCCACACCGCAGCTGGTCCGATGAGGTCGGACTTTTGGACAAGACTTTCAAAAAGGGAAGTGCCTACTTGGTCGGAAAGATGAATGGCGACCACTGGTACCTCTGGCTTATGGGCCCAGACAGCGCCGAGTCCACTGAGACAAAGACTAAGCACATTCAGCTTGGTGTTGACAACGAGGATGATGAGACTCTTGAGGTTCTCATGACCGATCTTGACGAGGAGAACGCGAAACAGTTCTACCTGGCTGACGCAATTGCTGCTGCTGAGAAGAAGTTCCTGCCAGGAGCCGGCAAGAGCACCTTGGTCAACAGCACCGAGTCGCTCAACGAGGAGGTCTTCTCTGCCAAGGGAAGCGAGAAGGGTACCGCTACTCCGGATACTCTCCCAGAGGAGTTGACCACTGAGGGTCATGCTCTTGGTACGTTGGTTTCCGAGGGATGTGGACTTAGCTCCGTCTATACAACCGACAAGTACCCAGATGCTGTTGTCGATTCTTACATGTTTAACCCATGTGGATTCTCTGCCAACGGTGTCATCCCAGCACCACCATCCGAGATCGCTCTTGAGGGTGAGCCAAAGAAGGCATCCACCCACTACTTCACCGTGCACGTCACCCCAGAGCCGATCTGCTCCTATGCTTCCTTCGAGACCAACGTTCCAGCTAAACAGACTGGACGTGCCACCAAGGACGTCATCCAGCATGTCGTCGGCATCTTCAAGCCAGGACGTTTCTCCGTGACCCTCTTCGAGGCCCGCGCCGCAGCTGCCAGCATGGACGAGATCTCCGCCGCCAGCTCTGCATCTTTCAAGATGGATGATGTGCCAGGCTACAGATGCACTGACCGCATCGTTCACGGATTTGAGGGTTACGACCTTGTCTTCCGTTACTACGTCGCTCACGACTGGGTCGCCACCAAGAACTCTGTCAAGATTGGCGAGCGCATCTAAGTGGATAGCCTTTCTTGAAGGTTGAACATAAAAGCTAAAGCTTGAGCATGCTGCTCTTGCGATAGATTGTCGATTAACTCTGGCGTTTTGGCGTCATGTACGGCGCTTGGAGCTTCTAGTCGATTTGATCACGGCATTAGCTGCTTGGAATGTGTTTGGTGCGCACAGTTACTGTTAGACTACTTTTGGGAGATGGGTCGAGGGTAGTCACTCGTTCGGGTTTAAGGAAGCTTAAGCCACCAAGAAATCACAGCGTTCTGCATCGCATTATTCTTGCTTTCGCGAGCTGTTACTTGCTTTATCATGTTGCGCTCAATCATTGTACTCGTTTGTGCTTTGTGCGTTCTGATTTTAGCAGTGTCTTTCCATTCCTTGTTCTCATTTACGCCATTTCCAAGCTTGAATTTACATCTGCACATATTGAAATACATAAGCCCAGTAGAGGAAGGAGAATGTTGGATACGAAGAAGACCTCGAAGCGATGAAATTCAGAGGCATGACTTGGTAGATTTGCGTCGTGGGTCCTCAAAGAGCCACTAGAAAAACCTATTGCATCGGGAGAGCAAGCCGCATGAAGTATCAGACTAGATAGACTCTTGGAAACCAATACCACACATGTATCACATAGCCTCCATCATGCATCGCTAATGATCACCACGGCGGCGTCAGCACTCCGATCTCGGTGCGAGACCAACAGCGACATTCGTGAGAGTGGCAATAAAAGCTGCTAAGAATAGGAAGGCCGCGTCCACCGCGTTCTTGCCGAAAGTTTGGTTGCCATTTCTACTTCACGTAACCAAATGAATTTGGCCACTACGACCAAGCGCTCACTTTTCTCACGACGAAAGTTGCGAACTCCCCATCGCACAGTGCCTCGGTTCAAAACACACCGCCTCAGCATTTTCACTTACATTTGACCTCCGCACTTCTGCTAGGGCAGCCATTTCACTCTTCTTCGACACCCAAGCACCCCCCAAACCTATATACACAAGCCGAAATTCCTACGCATCTCTACTCTCCTCCGTGACCTGTCAATCGAACACACTATCAGCACCACTAAACCCTCAACACGCCAAGGCATTCTTCCTCTTAAGCTCTTATGGATGTGGCGGGCTGCATCAACGAATTACGTGACGTTTTCGTGATTCGGTCTTCGAGCGGCCGTCAGAGGTCGCGATTTGGGCTGGACAGGAGAGTGGTAGTGAGAGGGTAGGCTTGTGGATGGCGAGCTGGGGGTAAGTGGTGGTAAAGGTGGTCGAGGTCTGAGTCGGTCGCGACCGACTTGGTGGTGTGCTCTGAAGACAAGGACGGTGAGGGCAAGTTAGGATGTAGCCAGATAGCGAGACGAAAGGGTATCTTATGTTGAGTGGACGGGTTGGTGAGGCTGTGGGACGTTGTGTGGTGAGCTAGGGGGTCAGAGGTCAGGTCGGTCGCGACCGGCGGGGCTGTGCTTCGACGATATAAAGAAGGTGGAGAAAGGGGGGTGGGACAAAAGAGTGGCAATATAGAAATGAGGAGGTGACGCATGTGCTGTGAGATGGAGGGAAGACGATGGACGCTTAACTTGACACAGGATTCGCGTGATGGATCAACAGTACACTTTCGCGCGACGACAAAGACTAGTAGCAACAACCGAAAGGCATACATGAAATCGGCAAATAGACGCAGGACGTTTCGCCAATATGGAGTCTATTCCGTATGGCAGGATAATCTAGGAAGCACTTAACCATCAAATCCGCTGTCACAATCTCATCAAAGCTGACAACAGCCACTTCGCCTGTCAACGCTATACACACCGAAATTCGGGTGCTTGACAAATATCGGCTCGTTTCATGGAGACGCAGGTTAGCGTCGCAACGACATTTTAAAGACCTAAAACAGAGGTTGTCATTCTTTACCTCCTGCCGCTGAATCTCCGACGTCTCGTCCGACGCGGGAGCTCGCCAAGACGTCAGTCGCGGTGCTCCACTTCACTGATCCATAAAACATCCCTCGACCAAATCGAACAAAGCCAATGGAAATGACGCCGGGGTTAAAGTGCTTGCTTCATTCCTCCTCGCACAGCTCATCACCTTCTGTCCTTCGTCCAACCTGTTAAAGTGCGTGCATATGTCGAGGTCTCACATGCTCGGTCTTGGCGCCGTATCGCCATGTCCTTAGCCATCTGGTGGTTCATTGGCCAAATATCCACATTCCTTCCCGCCAGCGTATGTATGGGCTAGCAACCACACTTCCGCCACATCGCCCAGATTCCCATTTTCAAAAACCGCAACTTCCAAATTGCCAATAGGAAACCGCCCAAATACGCACTTAATGTTGTTTAAAAGACTAAAGCGACAATTTAGGCTAGCGACATTGATAATTAAAAGAAAGTGTTTTATCTAAATAGCGAGTTATAATCACGTCAGCGATTAAACTGTCGTCAGCGTGATGGTAAGTGCTCGGGACCATATGCCTGGAATGTGGCCAAAAGTAGTGTCAGGCTTGGAGCCTGGTCTGGCACACGTGGCCTGGGGCAACTTTTGCCCTTCAGCTACTCCGTACAGTCATGTAGCGGACATGCTGCGATGTCCCCAAAATTTACCCTGCCAGGTGTCATCGCAATTCGCAATGCGTAGTGCGCAATGCGACAACTTCCACAATTCTGCGCCACAGATTGTCAAGTCGTCAACAATATCGTTAAAAACTGGAAAAAAAAGCACAATTATCTTGGCCATTTGCTCGTAATCGTTGCCTATTTATTTTGTTATTTATGCCACTGCATAAACACCAAATCCTATTTGCAATTTTTCCTTTTGTGCGAGAAATGGAGTATGGAGGAGTTTGGCATTGGGCAATGTGGCGGAAGTGTCGTTGCCTGGCCCATTAAGAGCGAGCACTACTTTTGGCCAGAACTTTGATGATACAGGATCAGCACCACCGAGCATCCTCGCGTCACGTCTCAGCGCGTTTGTAGCTTTTGCCGCCCATCGCGCTCAGCTGCATATACCTCCACTTCCCTGCATACCTGTCTCTAATCCTCCAACCATCATTCTTCTCTCATCTTTAGGCCGAGATTGTGCCTTGAAGAGTCTCGAGCGATTGGCACAGGCGCGTTGGTCGTGCTTACTTGAGAAACAAGGTACTGTTCACCCTGACGGCAAGCTGCGGCCGAGACGACGACCCATCCGTGTTGAAGGCTGAGCTGAAGCAAGGAAGCGGTGCAGATACTCGAGTCTCATAATTGGACGTGGAGGGTCGCAGAGGCGGAAGGGAGCGTGTCGTGGACGTGTGTCGCTTGAATATAGGGTGTGGTATGCCCGCCTGCTGAGTGCTTCTGTCCATCGTGAATGAATGGACTACTACTGAAGGAGACGACCATTTAAGGAGACGACTACTTACAAAGGCTATACTGAAAGAAGCCTTCTTTTTTCAAATATCATAAATCATTAATTCAATATCGACGAGCTTTACCACGAGCAGAAGGGGTCATTCGAGTCGCTGGGAGATAGGTTGGATAAGAGGAGAAGAGGACTTGGCATTGGACGACATTCCAACTGAACCACCACTACCACCGAAGACGACCACGAAAAAGGCTGTCAGAGTTGAACAGTCGTTGACTGACAAATAACTGCCACGATCGTCTCTACTATCAGCTGGCCTAATAGCATCATCACAAGGATCCCTTCACGAAGTCATCGGCTCATATCCCCATCAACCATTTATACAGTTGTAGACTACCACCTCAACTTCAACCTTCCCAACTCAACTATCTACTATATTGCAACATCGCCGTCTCTCCCTAAGTACCATCCACTACATACGCTCCTTAAATCGCACTTCTCAAGCGTTCTCGCCAGCCCAGCCTTGACGTTGTCGACCTCCAGTTGTAGTGTTGGCTTAGTAGCTATTAGTTTGCCAGCCTAGTTCTCAGCATTTCAACTCGTCCACACTCAGTAAAGATGGCAACACTCAGTGTTGTGCGTGTGCCTTTTGGCGAGATCAATGTGGACCGCCTGCAGGGGCTTTCCAGCATGAAGAACAGACAGAATGGTACGTGATTTAATTGCAATTGCTGTAACTTCTCCTATCCTTTGCTTTTGCGTCACTTTAAAGGCGCGCTCTCTGCTCGTGCTTCCGTCCCACCCTTATTCAGAAATGATGGAGTGTGTTGTGCTGCTTTTTGTCCAATGATACAACTGGGGTTTTTTAGTAAGTTGCTGGCAACGAAGAAGAAGCCTGGGACTTGATGCTGTAGACGACTGAGCAGCGGACACAAGGTGTCTAGGAGGCGGTCCTTTCGTTGCAAGGCTGAGGCGCTGCAGAACGCTGCCCATCTCGAATTTCATGCTGCGCAGCCAAAGAGGCTTGACTCAGCACTGTGATTGGCCAATTCGAGCGCAACTGACTGACTTCTGACAGCCGTTTCTGCCCCACAAACGTACTCCAAGCGCAAGGCCGCTGAGCCTCTGGAGATCACCGTTTTCGAGGACAACTGCGACCAATTTGACTCGCAGAGTATAGATCCAACTTCTACTTTCGTTCAAGATAAAGAGAATGTGCATTCAAATAAGCGCGCGAAGTCAGCACTTTTCTCGAACTCAAAGTTCACCACGTTCATTAAGCCGCAACATTCTCAGTTCGTTCTGAAAACGACCTCACCTGTACCAACACCATCGATCGGCGCACGAAAGATCGCAAAACCGAGGTCCCGTGTCGCGCCCAAGACACCTGCAATTAATACAACATCAGAATCGAAGCAGGATGAAGAAATTTTGGCGTCTCTGAAAAAGAAATTCACTCGCAAGGAGTACCCAGCTGGCAGGTCACCGACCCGCAGCCACCGTCGCCAGAGATCTAGCCTCGCAAACGAGTACAAGGACGGCCGCCAACCAAAGTTTGGTGTTATCAAGTCTAGCACTGCGCCATTATTCAGCAAGCTCCCATTCGACTTCAAGAGTGCATTCAAGAATATTGCTCCCGTCGGAGGATCCCCAGGTAAGACAATCGTCCAGCTCCCAGCTCTCAAATTACCTCACGACTAACATTCTCACAGTACCAAGCAAAGAGTCGCGTCTTCGCACCTCTCAGTCTGAGCTCTTCTTCAAGGAGCCAAAGGAGAACATCCGCGTCGAGCCAGCCCCAAAATCGGCACCACTCGAGACCTCAACATACAGCTGGGGCAGCATCTATGAAGAGACCGAGGAAGAAACCAATAGCAACGTCATGAACCATTACACCCAGAACCTAGACCTCGACTTTGACAAGAAGGCCTGCGCCGATGAGTACCGTGGCAAGGAGAACATCGCACCCGCAGGATACGCTGAGTACCAGGCGTCTCTGCAGGCCAATGCGCCAGCAGGATCTATCACACCATCGTCGTCTAAGATGACTGATCTGTTAACCACGCCAGAGCACGTGTCATACTCTGGCCTTGTCCGTTCCCCAGGCAAGTTGAACGTTCGTTTGGACGACGATGGGAACGACGTCCTTGGACTCGGTAAACCTGAGCCACTGCGCGAGCGTGACATCTATGAGCTAGGTTACACCACGGGCGATTTCACCATCGTGCCAGGAGATGAGCTTGAGGGGGAGGAGCACGGCAAAGAACAAAACCCAGACAACTTAGACTCTAAGTCTAAGGCGATTCAGGAACAGGTCCAAATTAAAGAGGATTAAATGGTGATCAAGAAGAAGACCATGGAGGTGTAATTGATACAGCAAGGATAACACAAACGGCATCGAAGGGGAAATTGCTTGCAATAATTTTGGCCGGTCAAGGCGTCTTTTGGATAGCATGGCTCAGGATTGGGGGAGCTGCTTAATTAGCTCGACACTATAGCTCGAATTCCGAAAGCAATACAACTTTGATCAACCCCCTTTTTGGCGACTTTCTTGATCTCACTGGGGTTGTAAAAGTGTTCTGCGTTTGCGAAAGCGACTGGAGAAGATTCGAAGACGTCTCCTCCCAAGTCGCGCTAAACCACATTCAGCTTCCCTTATCGTGGGCGATCGTCGCACCACCAACCATATGCTTGGCCATAATATGTTGTGCTCTCTCATTATCTGGATATCGCACTCATGTATTTTCTATCTCGTGTAAAGATTGTTCAACCTTCAAGAAACTAAAACAGCTCCTTAGACATAATGATGACGAATCATGACAGCGCTTAGTGGCGGGGCCCATCCCCGAAACCGACTCTGAGCTATCGCGTACCAATCCCTGGTTTCGAAGGGGTAATCGAAACTGAGAAAGAGGCAGGTGATTGCAAAACTTTGCTTCGAGGATAACGAAGGGGTTAAGAGCTGCAGGATCAGCTTAAACGAAAGATCAAGGCAGGTTTCTTGGGGATAAAAGAGAAAACCTTGAGGGGCAGCGAAAGCTGACTGCGACATCACCAACAGGTTGACAACGCGAAGACTTTGAACAAGCGGGCAGATCATCGACCACCTTTCACAACTGCATTGATATCAAGACACCTCCATATAGCCAACGCCGTCGTCGCCGACTGCCACGGTTGAATATTTCATCTTGGATTTGAACGGAACATCTCAGCAGAATCACAAGACCCTTCTTACCCGCCAAATATGCCTCATTTATCGCCTCAGAGTGCACCACACTCATCTATCTCGCCGCACCGGCCTGATATGGACCCAATCACCCTTTCACAGCATCCAGAAAGTAGAGTGCTGATTATTGCCACGGGTGGAACTATCTGTATGAAAGAGTCGCCGGATGGATTGGTGCCAGCAAGAGGGTTTTTGGAAGAGGCTATGAGGCCGAGGCCGAGTTTTAATGATGGGAAGAAGTGTGGTGAGTGAGCATTTGTGAATTCTGCCGAGGCGTACATGAGAAGAGCGATATTGAGAGCTCCGATAACTCTCGTTCAAATCACTCCAGAAACCCAAATATCTCACGTGCTGAGAACTCTTTACTGACACAGCTCTAGAGGAACTTCCAGTGAAGAGATCAGCACATGATACAATCTACCTACCATCTCTACGCACGCCACCTTCAAAGTACTCACGCCACATTCGTTATACGCTCTATGAGTTCCCAGTGCTCCTCGACTCCTCTTCCATCTCTTCCGAAGGTTGGACTGAGATTGCATTGTGTTTGCAGAACAACTACCACCTTTACGATGGGTTCGTCATCTTGCACGGCACAGACTCTTTATCCTACACAGCTTCGGCTCTATCTTTCATGGTATCACATCTGGGCAAGACAGTCGTGATGACCGGCTCCCAATCTCCCATCTTTGCCCTGCAATCAGACGCCGTAGACAACCTCCTCGGCTCCCTCATCATCGCAGGCACATTCTTAATTCCAGAGATAACTCTCTTCTTTCATCACACGCTCTACCGTGGAAACCGCACGACAAAAATCTCAGCCTCCAGCTTTGAAGCCTTTGCCTCCCCAAACGTTCAGCCCCTCGCCCAAGTAACAGGAATGGGTATCATCGTAAACTGGGCCCTGGTCCGCCGCCCTACAAGCATAAACCGCTTCACTGTCCAGTACTCCCTCGATACCACCCACGTAGCGTGCTTGCGTGTCTTTCCAGGTATCACACCACACTTGGTGGATAGTGTGCTGCATACGCCTGGCTTAAGGGGACTCATTCTCGAGACATTTGGTGCTGGAAACGCGCCATCCGATGCTCATCTCACAAAGGTAATCAAGGACGCCATTGTCCGCGGCGTCGTGATAGTTAACGTCTCACAATGCCCAGCCGGCACGGTCTCGCCACTCTACGCCCCAGCCAAGAGCTTGGGGTTGGCAGGCGTCGTATACGGACACGATCTTACCACCGAAGCCGCCTTAACCAAGCTCTTCTTCCTCCTCGCGCAGGCACCAGTATTGGATTACCACGAGATCGTAGCCAACATGTCCAAAGACCTCCGCGGTGAGATGACAGAATTGCCTTCTGCTACACAATTCGCACACATCGCCGCCTCCGAAGCAGGAGCCAGTCTAAGCGATAAGCAGAAGTCATTTACTGAGCTCGCCTATGCCATCTCCGCAGGCGACTACGAACTCGTCTGCGCCATGCTGGACGCCGACACCCACGGCCTGCTGTTCGAAGCCGATTACGCCGGTAATACCGCCCTGCACCTCGCGGCCGTGGGCAAGAATGAGGACATCGTATCTGAGTTACTAAGTAGGGGTGCCAGTGTGCATGTCAGGAACTTTGCGAATAACACGCCTTTGTGGCTGGCACAGAAAGTGGAGAAGTGGGGAAATGTGGAGGTGCTCCGCAAGGCGGGAGGCATGTTGCATGTGGAGGAGATGTGGGCGGAAAGGAGGGTGAGTTTGAGGGTTGCAGAGGAGGTGAAGGAGGAGGGGGATTCGGGGGCCACGACACCGGAGAAGGGACACGGGAGGACGGATATGAGTTTGAAGGCGGAAGGAAAGCCGTTTGATGATACGAAGGCGTGAGCAATTTTTTAAGTAATGCGTCAAGGCTTGGAAAGAGAGTCTGAACTGGGTTTGGAAGAGTTGAAAAGATAACTAATAGACTTTTGGAGCCAAATATCCATACACGAGTTCCAAACCCTTGCGCTGCACTTAAATTTGCTATAGTCAACATGTCATGATCTAAGGACCAGCCAGTCGGCTAGAATTAGCAATCATATCCTCAGCCTTCATCCGCTGACCTTCCGTCAGTACACCGGCCTGCTGCAGAACTTGGATACACTCCTCCACAACTTTAGTGTTTACGCAATCTACCTTCTCCGAGAACTTTACTGTGCTCAGCCACGCAGTCGCGTCCTCCTTACTGTAATCCAGGTTTGCGCTGATATACTCCACAGCCTCGTCTTGGTGTTCCAGAAAGTACTTCACGCCATGGTTAAGCTTTTCTAGGAGCTGCTTAATCTCGGAGTTCTCGGTCTCCACGGATGATAGAGACGACAGCGATGGTGGAGAGGAGAGGAGATCTGTGGAAGCTGTGATCATCCAGCTCGGCCATGGTGTGTATATTTCCCCAATTCTCTTAATCTCGCCGTTGTCATAGTATTTCTTGGAGGTGAAATGCTCCCACATGAAGAAGTCGGCTTCGTTGGTGTTTACTGCCGTGCGCAAGTTGGCGAAGGTCTGGAGGGGCTTGAAATCGAACGGTGGGCTGGTGGAAGAGGTGGAAAGCCAACCTTGTTGTTGGGCGAGGACGTAGGACATCACGTAGGAGCCTGAGCCGATTCTTGAGACACCGCAGCGCTTATTTTTGAGGTCATCCACAGAGTTTATGGAGGTTGCAGAGCCAGCAGAGATTGCCCAACCTGTTGAGCATCAGTCGCTACACTCTCTCATTTCTCATATGCCACTTCCATGCCGGCCTACGACTATTGAAGACAACCCTTCATAGTATATAGCAATTTGCGAGAGATCAAGTAAGAAATGGGATCATGGATACAGCAAGGTTCAGCCAGGCTAGGAAACGCGAGAACTATAAATTTCCACTTACACAATGGGCTTTCGACATATGTGCCCACAATTCTATAACTCTTCTCCTTCTCCTCATCTTTCTCATTCCCTAACCCAGCGATCCATCCTTCAGTCAATCCAATACCGACATCAATCTCTTTTGATCTTAAAGAAGTGATCATATGCCCCGTACCAGACGGAAACGGAATAAGCTCAGCATCGAGGCCGAAGTGTTTCTGTGCAAAGAACAGAGGAGTTGAAAAGTGTTCTGGCACATAGCCAATCCTCAGGCGTGGAGTGGAGGATGAAGCCATCTTGAGATTGGATGTGGCTTATATAGTATTAATGGCAGCTAGGAAGAGAATCAGACTTTCAGAAAGTTAGACAAAACATCACAAGTAGCGGGGTAGCGGGGTAAATATGGACCTCGATAAGCAATGACACAGCTTTATCGCCCTCCTTGGCGCTTCAGGTCAAGCCTTGGCAGCCATCCGGGCACCGAACAATCGGCACAACTGCCTGTCAACATCTCAACCCCCAAGATAACGACTTGTCGCATTCACCCCCAAAACTCAGCTAACCCTCCCACGCACACCACGCGACATTTAGAACATCCCTTAAAGTATCCTCCGCGTCAACACAACTTCATTGCTCCACCGCCAAAATGGCTTCCTCAACAGCGCAACGTCGCCTCCTCCAAGAATACCGCGCCCTGACTTCCAACCCACCAGAAGGCATCACCGCGGGTCCGATCTCCGAAGACGACTTACTTTACTGGGAGTGCCTTATTCTCGGACCCTCAGGCACACCGTTTGAGGGCGGTGTGTTCCCGGCAGAACTGAAGTTTCCGAAAGATTACCCGTTGAGCCCGCCCGAGATGAGGTTCGTTGGGGGGGAGGTGTGGCATCCTAATGGTGTGTTTCCCTTTAACAAGCCTTGAATTGGGAGACGAGCAAGTATGGATTGGAAGAGAGGTGGCGTCAGGAAAGAAACGGGAGTAGGACGAGGGATAATGGGATGACAAAAGCTAATAAACCCAGTCTACCCCTCCGGCTTAGTATGCATATCCATCCTCCACCCGCCAGGAGACGACCCAAACCACTACGAACACGCGTCCGAGCGCTGGTCGCCCATTCAATCTGTCGAGAAGATCCTGTTATCCGTAATGAGCATGCTGGCTGAGCCTAATGACGAGAGCCCTGCAAATGTAGAAGCGGCGAAGATGTGGAGGGAGAGGAGAGCAGAGTATGAGAATAAAGTGAAGGAGGGTGTTAGGCGGAGTCTGGGGCTGTGAGAGGTAAGGTAGGGGAAGATGAAGAGGTGTTGAGAGGAGGTTGAAGGAGCGATTAGGGAACGCTAGCCATAATATATCAAATGCTCTGGGCATGCGGCTGGTGATACGTGAATAGGCCACGAAGTAGCATTTGAGGGACGACATAGATATAGTACAATCCAACACCAGGTCCAAGAGACGTATTACTTCCTCCCTGCGAGTCTCCGCCAACTTACTCAGACATTAAATAACATTCCCCATTCAATTTATAGCTTTGTTTCCCGTTATATAACATCTCAAACAGCCAATCACAATGAACTCTATCATTAAACTTAAAACCCGATTCGCCATACCCCGTGACGAAAACAACCATTTGCGTCGGAAACACTAAACTAGGTATTGCTTACCACTCTCTTGACAGCGATAGTTGGGCGGTTGTCACGCAAGCATGATAATAGATGCATGTTTTCGAAATATAATCATACTTTAGTAGAGCTTCGGGGGATAACATGGGTGCCGGAAGACGATGGGGAAATTCGAACGATTCTAGATTGGTTAACCGGTTGTTGCGGCTACTTACAATAAGCGGTGTTAATATGAGGGTTAAAAAATGACTTCGCTGGAAATATGGGGTTTGCAATACGCAGCTGCCAAGCACTAATCGATTTGTATGGAAATCTCTATTGCGTTCGATTTATTTGCTTGGGGAAAACCAAACGATTGGTTGGCGGTTCAAATATTCTCAGGCACAGTAGTCAACTAGATACCGAATTTGGCCCCCTCAGAACCTAGTACCCCAGTCCCCTCGACATCCCACCCATCCCATAATCCCTCTCCAAACTCTCCGTCCTCCTAGCATGCTCTGGACTCCAACTTCTCGTGGTACTCCTCGTCCTGTTCCTGCTGTGACTCCTGCTTCTACTCCTCTCATAACTCCTCTCCCTGCTATCCCGGCCTCTGCCCGGCTGGCCACCCTTTAGCTTTCTCTTTACATTAAGACAGAACTCCTCAGACCATCCGTAGTACGTGTCCTCTACCCTTCCCAACCCCTGTTTATTACCCCTCAAAATATGCTGGCCCAACTCGTCCACGTCCCAAGTTGGGCCCTCAGTGATGTCATTAACCTCCTCACCATAGATTCTCTTAGCCTCTCCCAAAAGCTTCCGCACAGCATCTTCTAAATCCCTGCTCGCAGGTCCAGGTTGGAATTGTAGAGGAGCGACTAGTGACGGGGGGATTGGCTTTGTGCTGTTGGGGATGATGTGCTGCATCAGGTTGCCCGCAGGAAGATCGAACCAGGGCGTGTTGGAGTCGCCGTGCGTGTAGGGCATTGTATACGGGACGTCCTTTGTTTTTGTCACCGCACCACTGCTGTCTGCGACAGACTTCACTGCATTTTGGCCCACAGCACCGTCGCTTTGCGATGCCTCCTCCACTACCTTACGCAGCTTATCGATCGTCGCCTGGGCATAGTACGCGCGCTTCTCCCATATCCCCAGCAGTCGTTTAAGCTTTGCCAGATGTTTTGGGGCGGCGCTGAAACTGGCTGCTGACTTGCATAGTCCTTCCAGGCTTGGCTCAAGGGCGGAGGCGACGCTAGGATCGAGGATACGGATCTTGGTGTGGTGGATGAGGTCGTTTAGAAGGTAAAGGATATGTAGGCGCTTCCTCTTTACGCTGATCTCTTTCTTCCCAACCCCATTCCCTCTCATCACCTCCTTATCTTTCGGTGTTGTGGTAAAGCTGTCACTCAGGGCAAGGAGGTATTTCCCCAGCGCCTCGGAGCGTTTCGAAGAGGGAATTATGTGAGTAAGCATCCATCTTTTACATTTCTACCGGTCCTTTAGCTTCCGTATATTTTGCGTAGTATGGTAGCTGTTCAAACCTGGACATTGGTCGGCGAGCATTCAGTGGTGACATTAGCCAACAAGGTGTGGAAATAGTCGACTTCAGATCGCGGGACGGAAGATGGATCGGGCCGTAGGAGGGAGGCTGCAAAGGAGGCCTTTGCTATAGCTATTTGGTGGGCCATATTGATGAGCTCAGTTATGCGAACGAAAGTATAAAGTTGGATGAAGTTGATTAGGTGTAGATGAGAAGCGAGTGCCGAGGAGGTTCTCAGCCTCGTGGCTTTTATGGGGTGCAGATGGGACATTGGCTTGTCTTGGCCATTCTTGGCGCGATCATGGACGCTGATCTTCAGCCTTGCGACGGAGCTCCATGGTGAGTGGGAGAACATGTTCCTGTTATAGTCTGATAACAAAGGACGGAATCACAAGTATCATCATGACAATATCTGGATGATATCTGTTCTAATCCCAGGTTCTGAATACATCTCTTACACCACTCATGATATAAAGTTGTCCATAGAGATGTAGAGTTCGCCCAAAGTGCTCACGAAAAGAATGTTTTCGAGTATGGTCTTTAGTTATTCATTTCTATCCGTAAGGAGATTCCACAAGAGTTGAGATATTGTGCATACACGTTCCTCCACCTACCATTGGCCCTATGAGGTGTTCTCTCGCCCAAACATACAAATGCCAAACCCTCCAATCCATTAGGCTCTGAACTATGTTCATCCTAGAGTACGTCTTCCTCCAGAGCGAGTGCTCAATCCTTAGGTCCTGGTCCTAGCCTGGTCTTGGATCCTCAACTGAATCGGTCGCCTTTCCTGGCAGAATACGGTTCGCTAGCCTCGAATTTGCTTTTTTCTCTGATTCTCTGAGCGTCAGTTTCCGGAGCATGTCTAGTGGGAGCAGGATCAATGTTCGCTTCCGAGCTCGGAGAGCCAGTGTGATCGTACCGTGCTGCTGCTGCGCCAGTGCCTGACGACTCGTAGTGTTGCTGCTCAAGAATAGCGTTGCGACGAGCTTTCTCCTCCTGCGCCTGGAATTTGGCAAGGCGCTCCTCGTTGATGGATCTCTTGGCAAAGTAGTATGCGGAGCCGCCGGCTGAAAGGTATGTTAGGTTCATGACTGAGTAGCGACGGGTTGTGATGGATGTTGCGTACCAACTGTGAGGGCTCCCATGCCAATCCTATATGGGTGTATTCTTGTCAGTGATGGGTTCTTGGTGCTTGCGCAGTTCATTGAGGGCGGGCGAGGCCATACCAGAAAGACTTAACCTGGATGAGAGTTAGCACTGTCGCAATGATTGAGAGTTTTCAGAGAACTTACGGTGTTCATGATTACGATTTGTTTGTGCTTGTGATGAGTATCTGTGCGATTGTATCAGAGGCTGTAGCAGTATGCAATCTCGGGATTAAATGCGTACTATTTATTCTTAATCGGTGGTGTTGAAGTTCTTAATTTGCTCAAGTTCGTCACAAATCGTATGTTCTCGACGTCGTTAAGTGGAGGCGTCTTACCACGTCGACAGCTGCGAATGGCTGCTGTGGTTGTGTGCGCTAACGGGACATTTGGCACGCTAGACTCCGGCTTTCAGCGGGCGTGTGTCCGTTCGGGGCGCCTGTCTCAATCACCCTCCAAGGTAGACGCCAATGCCAAAAAGGGGACGTGCCCCCATCGTCACAAGGAGCCAGCAGCGATTCGTGCGACAACACCAAACTGAGGTGGATGGATATTTTTGCTGGTTTGCTATACAAGGGGATCTCACCCAGCTGAAGACTCTCGCACCGCAAACTCAAGAAAGCCGCCATATACAACTCGCTCAGTCGGCTCCCACATCGGCTTTCACTACCACAATCTTAGAAGATCTTCCAAGGCGGGGCAACATCTTGTACCGTACCTGGCTTCATTCCCGCTGGGCCCTCGCCGACGCCAGAACCCAACACCAACAATTTCTCCACCCCGCGCATTGCTATGCAGTGAAAGATATCGCCCAGGCACTTCCAAAAACTATTTCATTGGTTGCTACCATGATAAGGCGGACAAACAATTTGGAACATTTCACTTTGCGTCACCATCTACGAAATTCTTTATAAGAGGCATATAAACATAAAACACTACGATGGCGGATCAAGCGGTTGAGAATACAGACGCAACTTCTATTGTGAGTAGTTGGCATTCTCAATGTCAGATGACAAGCGCTGACAGCAACAGAAACCAGTGTCCTCCTTGCTGTCACATTTTGAGCAACTCAATAAGCCAGGCACCGAACAGAGGGCTACCCAGTCCGCGTCGCCTTCTACCAGTCAGTCCAGAGCTCAATCTCAGACGAGATCGCAATCGCAAACGAGGTCACAGTCGCCGAACCCTCGAGCAGCGAGTTCAACATTCAATAGTCCGGCACCTCTTGCACGCAGAGAGACCAAGCCGCCGAGTCCTGCTAAGGCTCGTCTAAATGGCGGAATCTTGAGTACATCGCCAGAAGCCTTCAGGTCGAGGCCAGTGTCAATGCTGCCGAGTTATGGAGTGTCATCGCCTTCAGTCACTATAGAACCGCCGTCTTCGCCCTCAAGGCCACTGATCCACAATGTCAACAACCCGACCGGCTTCTTGGGAGGCGAGAGGGCTGCCGTGGCAGCCGCTCCCGCTCGTACATTCAAAATACCCAGCAGACCAGTGACTCCGCAGATGGAGGAGCAAAGGTCACCGCTACTTGCGCCAACTCCATATAATGTACCGCCAGATCCGCCGCCTCCAAGGAGGTCAGGAGAGTTTAGACGAGAACCACCGCCTCCTCCGCCATCAAAACCAGCAGTCAGCCGAGCTCCGCCCCCGGTCAACCGCGCAGAGAAACCTAAAATACCAGCCAAGATGGGAACTCCGGAGCATTTTGGTGGATCACATGCTGCGAACAACTCCTTTACACCGAATCCATTGGTGCCGGCACTGCATCGATCCGTGTCACATCGTGGTGTCAGTCCTTTGAGAGACTTCCTTTCCCAGAGGCCCCCGATACCAGCACGACCAGGACAAGATCATAATAGATCGCTGGGCAGATCAAGCACTTTAGGACCGGGCGCATCACCATTCAGAGGCATGAGTCCACGCAGGCAAAGTCACGATGTACAACGTCCATCTCCAAGGCAAAGTCATGATATCGAGCGTCCACTTCCACGAATTGAGGCGCCAGCTTTACCTGCCAGACCTGCACCACAGCAAACGATATATCCACCACCACCAAGGCAGTCCTTTGATATTGGCAGACAGGCCGACTTGCCTGTATACCAAAACGGTAGGAAATCATCCAAAACCTATAAAGAGACCCAGCACGGAGTCGAAGAAACTGCTACTGCTATTCCGACAGCCAGAAGAAACGTTTCAACTCCATTATCACCCATTACCACCTCAGACGTGCTCTCGCCTGGTCATGGTCGCTCTATGACTGTTGGCCAAATGCATGCGCCAACGCCGATAGATAGAAGAGCCCCATCTAGAGTCTTCTCTGGTTCGCACGAGCTTCCTCCTCCGACCCCTGTTTCGACCGCGGTACAAGCAAATGTGTCGGAAGCGCCTTTTACTAGCGACTTACCAGACCCATCGGCAGTCAATAGGCGGCCACCATTCCCAGCAAGAAACTATGAGATACCGACGAACAGTAGTGGCTCCAAGATCTTCGACGTGATAGGCGACTTTGTCTGCACCTCGGGTACTACTACACGAGTATGGAATCTCTCAACCGGTCAGCAGATTGCCAATATGTCGCACCGAGAAGACATAAAGATTGTGTCCATTCAGTTTAAGTGGACAGCACAGCCTGAAAATGAAGGACAGAGGATATGGCTTGGCACCAATATCGGCAACATACTCGAAATAGATGTCGCCTCCCAATGCGTTATAAACACTAGAGACGCAGCGCATAGCCGCCACGAAATCATTAAAATTTATCGCGTCAAGGATGCCATGTGGACTCTGGACGATGTAGGCACGCTGCATGTCTGGGCTCCCGATGCGACTGGAAACCTTACCTTTGATAATCCGGCGCAGACTTTTAGGATACCAAAGGGACACACTACCTCTGTAGTTACAGGCGATGAACTGTGGCATGTTACTGGCAAGGACATCCGGGTTTTCCGTCCTTCGGCTACTGGCGACAGCACCTCATTCCAAGTCCTGCAAAGACCACTTTGTGAAAACAGTGCTGGGGAAATCCTTACAAGTGCCGTCATAAAAAGTCAGCCGGACAATATATATTTCGGACATACTGAGGGCAAAATCAGTATTTGGGATAGGAAGACACATTTTTGTTTAGGCGTCTTTGCCATGAATCCATTTAAAGCCAACACTCTGCATGGTGTCGGCAACTACCTTTGGGCCGGCTACAGCAGCGGCGTCATAGAAGTTTACGACACTACACAAACACCTTGGATTCTAAAGAAAGAATGGAAAGCTCATGGGGGACCAATAACAGGGATGGTAATCGACCGCAGTTATGCGTGGAAGCAGGATCAGCTACACGTCGTCACCTTGGGCACCGATAGCATTCTGAAGGTCTGGGACGGACTACTAAGAGAAGACTGGCTCGAGAACGAGCTCCAAAGCAGAGATGGCGAATTCTGCACCTTCCAAGACATCCGGGCAATGATATTCACCTGGAATTGCGGCGCCTCAACACCCTATAGTCTGCGATATAACGAGACGGATGCGAACTTCATGAGGAACCTACTTGAGAGTAGTGGGGCACCAGACATCCTCGTTTTCGGCTTCCAAGAGCTTGTCGATCTTGAAGACAAGAAAGCAACAGCAAAGTCCTTCTTCAAATCAAAGAAGAAGGAGAAAGATACAGACCAAGAGCGCATGTCTCACCAATACCGCGACTGGCGCGACTACCTCATCCGCTCCCTCGACGATTTTATGCCGAAAGACGACCTTTACCACCTTTTGCAATCCTCAACCCTTGTTGGACTGTTTACATGCATATTCGTCAAATCTCACCTCCGCGACCGTATCAAGAATCTCAACGCTACGGAAGTCAAACGCGGTATGGGCGGCTATCATGGGAATAAAGGCGCCCTGGTTATCCGCTTCACGTTAGATGACTCGAGTATGTGTTTTGTGAACTGCCATTTAGCGGCCGGACAGTCACAGGCTAAGCAGAGGCATGCTGATATTGCTGCTATCCTCGCTGGGGACATCTTTCCTGTCGAAAGAAACCCAACGACGAGGCTGGATAGTTTGATTGGGGGTGGGGATGGGAGTATGATTCTGGATCATGAGTTGTGTGTATGGAACGGTGACCTCAACTATCGTATTGATACGATGTCCAGGGATGCAGTCATAAACGCCATCAGGAGTGGCAACCTTGAGAAGCTGTTAGAGAGAGATCAGTTATTAGTGAGCAGGAGGAAGAAGCAGGACTTTCCATTGAGGATGTTTACTGAAGAACGCATCACCTTTAACCCTACGTACAAATATGACGTTGGAACGGACACGTATGATACGTCGGAGAAGAAACGAGCGCCAGCCTGGTGCGACAGAATCTTGTATCGAGACGGCGGTGCGAGAGGAAGGATAAGGCAAGATTCGTACGGAAGACACGA
Organism: Antarctomyces pellizariae; assembly: GCA_010623925.1. NCBI lineage: Eukaryota > Fungi > Ascomycota > Leotiomycetes > Thelebolales > Thelebolaceae > Antarctomyces > Antarctomyces pellizariae. Next base: position 140,550 of record WCAA01000055.1, read on the forward strand.
AGTCAGAGTCTCAGACCATAGGCCGGTGTCTGCGCTCTTCCAGATGGTTATCAAGAAGGTCGACCAGGAGAAGAGAGCCCAGGTGTGGGACAGGAATGTAAGGAGGTTTGAGAGAGTGAGGAAGGAGGTGTTGAAGCCTGAGTAGAGGGATGCTGTTTGGAATTAGCTGAACAAGGGGGGAGAATTAAATGAGAAGTACTTGACACAAGTATCTAACATCATGTTCGTGCCAGTTCTATGGGGTTCCTTTCTATGTATAAGAGCTCGAGGTACCAAGGTACTTGGGGAAAGGCGAGAGATGCCATGAATGGACAGTTGCCCAGCGCTGGATTTGGAATAATCTATAGTCTTACCCATTAACCACTTTAGTACTGTGTACAGGTCCATAAGTATATCCTGACTCAATAATGTGTTAAGAGACATGGAAGCCGGGTAGCAGTACTTGACCTTTGAATTTCGAGCCTTCAACTACGTCAGAGAGAGCAAAACAAACAACAAAACTACAGTTACTACCAGTAGGCAGAACTCTCAACACTCGAACGCTGTGTTCCTCATTAACCCCGATCGGAATGCGAGGTGGACAAAAGTGCAGCTTTAAAAGCAAAAAGGGTGGCATGCGCAGCACCACTACTACGCGCCAAACCGCACACCCCGCGTCGCGATAAGTCCAAGCTGCGATAACGAAAATTATTCGACCCCTCATCGTCCCATCAACGGCGCAGCTCCTGTTTACCTCTGGAATACAGCAAACTTAATATTTTCTATGAACCCCGCACAACCGCATTAAGAACTATTCTCGAGATACTCTATTAATACACACATCCTCACTGGACACACACTTCGCAATGGCACCACCAACCCTCTCAGCAGACGAGATCGACGAGCTCATCTACCTCGCCCGCGCAAACGAGATCGCCGACTTCAAGAATGAGATTGAGCGTCTTGTCAAGGGAAAGGAATCAAGTATTGCAGAGATAGTGAAGGGCGCCATTGACGAGGAGTCAGGAAATGGGGTGCTGCATTATGCGGGCGCGAATGGTCATGCTGGTACGTCTCCCAATCACATCCCCCCTGCCCTTGGTGAGCGCAAGACGTTGGGATAGATGCGGACGTTATGGGAAGAGCACGAAAGACACAATGGAACTGTGAGCAGGCCCTAAAGATCAAACAGAGATTCTTGAATTCATCCTGAAAGCCATACCATCGGAAGAGACCAAGCTCTCCCTCCTGTCGACACAGAACTCAGCAGGCAACACGCCCCTCCACTGGGCAGCTCTTAACGGACATTTGACGTCTGTTCAGTGTTTGATTGAGCATGGCGCGGATCCGTATCTGCAGAATAAGGCGGGACATGATGCCATTTATGAGGCGGAGCTGAATGATAGGCGGGAGGCGGTGGAGTGGATGTTGAAGGAGAGCGGGTTGGAGGAGGAGATGGAGGGTGCGGGCGCAGATGCGGAGGAGGGGGACGCTGAAGTGCCAGAGATTAACGAGGAGGATTTGAAGAAGCAACTCGAGGGTATGGATTTGAAGGCGGAGAACGAGGCTGAGGGCAAGGGCAAGGGGAAGGGGAAGGCTGAGTAAGATTTCACATTGGGGAATAATGAGATCGAGGTGATATACAGCATGGGCGGCGTTTGGAGTTATAGGGGCTGTTAGAGCTATGTCCCAAATCACAATGAAATAAAGCTGTTGTGATGAATCGTGTGTTATCTGACTACCAGGTTGCTCCATGCAATACTCCTTGAAACAAGTCAAAACTGATTGTTGCGTCTCTAATGAAAGCGACATGCGTTCAAGTTCCCTCGCTGAGATGTGAATCTGACGCCAAAATGCATAATGCAAAGCTTTACCCTGGGTAGCGGAACCGATTGTGAACAACGCGCCGCGTACGACAATGTGATGTGCTGCAAATTGGTTGGCGTTGTCTTCAATGTAAAATAGGGTACTTACGAATGGATCGATCAATGTAGAAAGTCAAAGCTCTTGGCAGGCTTTCACAACTCCTCCTCAACGCCGTCTCCATCAACAGAGAGCTCATCTTCCGGGTCATCTCCCTCAGCAGTCTCTTCTTCAGCACTGTCTTCGTTCTCGCCTCCTTCGTCTTCGTTACCCTCAACCTCAACATTATAACCACCAGCATTCACCTCCGCTTCGTCCCTCTCTCTTCTCTCCCTATATCTCTCACCCCACCACAGCAGCCCAAATTTCAGCAACTCAGCCAACTTCTGCTGCTCCCCCACCGAGGATTCGCCCCTCAGAATTGTACTCCTCAACAGCATAATCCTCCCACCCACTTCGATTTCCACGACCTTAACACCCTCCCAACTATCCAGACCCTGTCCGAGTCCCAGCTAGTCTGGTTCGACCTCCTTGACATCTTCTCCGAGAAGGAGCTCGAGGATTACAACGACTTCTGTGATGAGCACGACACCTTCATTGGCGACAATGGCCTCGACTTCCATCATCCGTCCGACCACCCCGCACCTCCTGTCCCCGTGCCGCGGCATGCATCCTCAACCTTCCCAACTCCCCGCGGTTATACCTCACCTACGATTCACCCTGATCTCTTCGTCGCTCAGCTCCTTAGCAAAAAGACCGTTGAGATGACCACGCCACACAAGAAAGAGCTCAGGGTGGGTGATGAGGTCTTCCTCGAAGTAGGTGATGGCATATTGGACTCGACGGACGGCCTGAGCTCTGAGATCGGCGTCGCACCCGGATTTCAGGATGTATGCGAAGTCGTACAGTTTCTTAACAATCTCGGTGAGGTGTACAGCCGTCAAGTCGACGATGGGGAAGATATCCAGCTGTCGACTCCCTTTTTTAAAATCGCGAAAACGCTGACGCCACACGGGTTCGTGTTTCTTGGCTTTGGGAACCATTAGGTGGTTAGCTACTATAAATCTCAATTAAGAAGTTAATTTTGGGGTGTAGGGGATATGGGACTTACACTCTGGCCTCCACAACTCATCCACGGAACCTACAAAGCTACCATCCGATCTCGCGATCGCCTCACGGGCATTCAAAGCATCCAGATCCCCCATTAACCCAGGATGCAGTGCACCACAACCTACATTTATCGAATCGCCACTCTCATCGTAGTAGCGGCGGAATAAGTCATATCTCAATTCCCTTACCTCGCCAATTACCCTTCCTCCTGTTCTCAAGCTTTCGCTCCTCCAAGGCTGAAAAGTAATGGTAGGGAAAATGTAGTTGTTGGTCCCTATCAGGATATCCCCGTGACCCACGAAATGCAGCCTCAGTCTCACGGCGCCGTTCTGAGTGGTATGGGCTCTTGTCGCTTCATCTTGCTCAGGGCATGTGTCTGAGTCGTTGGATGCGGATAGGGAGGACGAAGAAATCCATCCTCCAAGGTTGAGGAGTGGCTCAATTTGTGGAACAGGCGCCAGTATATGTGTCGGAGGGTGGATGGGTGTGGAAGGTGTCGCAAATATTGAAGGAAGATTCAAAAATCGACGAGAAGAACGTGCAAAAACAGTACGTGAATTCATCTCAGCCAGTATGTGCGCTCCCCAATAAAATACATTACAAGATTAACGCTAACATTTTCAGAGCTCATTGCCTATCTCCCTCCTATCGCCTTCTTGTCGCACCGTTGGCGAGACCAGCACCTACACCCGTTCCCTTGAACATCTCAAGCTTCACAGCACCTGCCCTCTCTTCCTCAAGCCTGGCCCAGCGACCCAGGGCCATGATTGGGAAAGTGAATTTGTAGTTCTGGTAGGTGATCATCGCGCTCTTGTTGAAGACGCCTTCGATGGCTTCCTCGAGCCACTCGCCGTTATCTTGCTGACGAGACATCAGGAATGCGATGCCCTTTTCGATAGGTTCACGGTGTGGGTATTCGGCGTACATGAGGCCGAGGAGGGCCCAAGCAGTGTGCACAACGAGGGAGCCCGAGGGGTGCTCGATGTAGCGCATCTCCTCACAGGCGTGGAAGGACTCTGACCATCCACCGTCCGCGCGCTGTTTGGACACGAGAAAGTCGCATCCTCTCTTGCTATGACCCGACGTGGTGTACGTCTCACCGATAGACTCAAGCGATTCGAGAGCGAACATAGTGGCGTACGTGAAACAAATACCCCAAGATCCATACCACGAACCGTCCTTGTTTTGGTTGGATTTGATCCAGTTCACCATCCTCTTCTTCTGGTACGCAATCTCTTCGGCACGGTAGTTCGGCCAGTACTTTGAGAAGAGCGACAGAGCAGTGACGACGGCAGTCGTGCATTCTGGGTAATCGTACTCTACCATGATACGGCCGAAGACTTCGGCAGCGTTCAACCACTCGAGGAGCTCTGAGCCACGTTGTGGTTCATACGATGCACAGCCACCAGTGGTGTTCTGGAAGGTCAGTAGAGTATCAATAGCGTCAAAGATGCGTTGATCTTCCAACAGCTGAGGGTATCCTGGCGTACGTTGAAGCATAATAACTGCCTTCAGTGCCTCTGAAATGCAATCCGACACAGCATAGCCCTGAATCTTATTCGAGAACGCCCATCCGCCCTTCCGCTGCTGACGATAACATTCCGCCTGATTAGGAACATTATCACGCATCTGTTGCTCATCCAAGAAGTGTAGAGCTTTGGTCAACATAGGCACCCACTTTGGATCCTGCGCGAGGCCAGCATCCATTACGGCCTGGATGACGAAAGCCGTATCCCAGATTTGCAAACCGTTGGTGCCGTTTACGAGCATGCCTTCGGATTTGACCCAGAAGTAGTCTTCAAACATTTCGATATGGCGCTTGACGGAGTATGCGTCCTTACCTTCTCGGATGAAACAGGCGATGGTGTTCATTGGTGCAGAGACAGGTGCGAGGTCGGAATAGTCAGTGTTCAGATCTTCCATGACGATGAGCTCCCATGCGTGCTCTTCTCCCCACTTCTTGATCCAGTTTGGACGGAGCCAGGCAAACCAGATATTCACTAGGATCCAGTTGATGAGGTTGAGAATCCAGGTCTTGGGATGGAAGTTATCCATCGGAGCGATCGAATTACGATGTCCTTTCCAGTTTATCGTCTCCCAGGGCTCGGTGAACATCTCCTTACGAAGCTCTTGAATCAGTGGTGTGGTTGGGTATGTCCATCTCAAAGAATAGATATAAGAGGTTGGCAAGAAGACTTGACGGATGTGGATCCACCATCTCCACGGATGCACAGGCACCCATTTTGGCATGAGCCAGAATTCAGGAGGGATAGGGTTCACGATGTCCCAATCCGAGATTCCGAGCACGCTGAGCCAAAACTTTGCCCAGTGAGGCGACATCTGCGCTCCTCCCAACTTGTGAAGTGTAGCTCTCGCTTTTGCCGCTCTTGGCTCGTCGGCTGAGACGCCAAGGAGACGGAGGTTGAGATAGTTCAAACTGGTACCGAAGACTGTGCTGTCGCTTTCGATATGCAGACCCCAACCACCATCGACCGAATTGGCGCGAGCGAAGATGTAGTTGATCATTTCGGTCTTGTATGATTCTGGAATTGGTGTATCAGTTACGATCCAGGCGACGATGATGCCGGTCATGAGAAACAGTGGTCCGCCATATTCGGATCCCCAATTTCCTGCCTCAAGCTGGAGGTGCTGAAAGAACTCGAGTCCATTCTTGGCCGAATCGAGGGGAGTGGTAGGTTTTGGGAGAGTTGGTGCATCCTGCCAACCAGTTAGTAATGAATTTGAGGTAAAGATCAAAATTTATGCTCACAAGTGGTAGATTCAAGAAGTACTTGTCGGCGAAAGACTGAGGCCACTCCTTGGCGTCTTCCTCAGTGAGAAAGTGCCATGTCTGTCGTCCATGGTCGTCCTTGAGACGCCACAAGCTTTGATCCGTCTTCTTATCACTCTTGAGTGGCTTATTGCCACTTCCTGAAGGTCTATGCTTGGAGATCTCAGAGATGTTGCCAGACTTGATTGTCCCAGTGGTAACGCCATTTGTGGTCTGTCTCTCAGGGGCTAGGGCCTTTTGCTTTTCCCTCGTTACTGCGACCATGGCGGTGGACTGTGAAAGGAGGCTTCACAACGATTGCACGATGATGTTAAGAGACGATTAGATGAGCCTTCAAACTCAATCAAGAGATGAAGTAGTACGGGATTGTCACAACGAAGTAAAGTGAAGAACGAAGTGAAATGACGCGGTGTCGACGCCGCTGTGACCCGGGGGATTCGCACTTCAGGCAGCACACCCGACGTTGTGTTGCCCACAATTAACGGCTCGTCCGAGTTTGAGAAAAAAGGTGTGGCTTAGCTGCAGGAACCGCGCATGCGCGACCGTTCTTTCATGTGCCTGTCAGATGGATCTTATCTCCGTCGATCTTAGATCTTAGATCTCAGCTGGAAGTATGTTCTTCCGCTAGACCTCACCTCTGGCTCGACAACACCATAAACTCTCCGAGCTTCATTCAACAATCAGAATCAATCTGTAAGGTCCAGGGGGCGATACGGCCTAGCTTCTCTTTTATTATTATTTGATACTGATGCCCTTGTTCGTTCATTGTGTTAACTTTCTCTCCTGTCTGGTCGCTCTACTCAGAAGACCGAGGACATTTGTCTCGTCCATTGTTTCCTCATTTCTCACAGGCGGCTGTTGTCTTATACCTTTTAACCATGGACGATGACTTGTTCGACGACCTCATGGGAGACAACCACATGAGTGATGGAGAGATCATCTCTATTGAACACTCGGACTATGGCCATCCGGTTCCAGCGGCATCCAGCATATCATCAGAGGCCATCCAACTCCCCAGTCGCATCAGATCTATAAACTGTCATCTGGACATGTCACAGACGCCCAAAGACCATGCGCCAGGAACCCAGAGTGGAGCCGTAATTGTGAAACTCGAAGACATGCTAGAAGTCATCCTAGACTGCCTGCTTGAGGAACAACCGCTGGTCATTCGTCTGAAGTCCAGGCATAACAATTTCCCGCAGGTTTTGGATCCAATAAATGGCGTACTGAAGAAAACTGGTACGGTGAAGGCGAAGGAAATCAGGTTCCCTGGAAAGACTCAGAGGGAGGCTTGGAAGTTTGGTAAGAGGGCAGCTGATAAGAGAGCGAGAGTATTGTGACCATCTTTTACTGATGGGTTGTGGCAGCGGCACTTTTCAGTATCATTTCTCTGAGCCATGAAGCGCTTGTGACTGGTGTGGTGACTACGAAGAGGTACGGCGAGCTCTACCCGCGAAACTTCCAGCCACCATCCGCTGCGGCACATGAAACACGTGAAGAGCGAGGTTGTTAATTATGCACTAACATTGCTCAATTTCATAGAAATATATATTACAAAGACCCCGCCCTCTTCATCAACCAATCCGTCGTAAACCGCTACGTTGACGACCTAGCCTACACCCTCAACATCTCACGGCATCAGCTGAACGTCGTCGCCACAGCCAAAGGTCTCATCCACGGTCCTCTCGGTCTTCTCATTAACTCCGGTACCACGCTCGACTGCTCCTCAGATGCTGATGGCATTCTCGTCCCGGACATCCGTCAAATCAAAGACGTATACTTTCGTGGCCTCAAATGGATCCTCGTGATTGAGAAAGAAGCCACATTCAGGACTCTATGTCATGTACAAGGAAAAGGTGGAAAGGGACTACTTGTTACGGCGAAGGGATACCCGGATGTAAGTACAAGAGCGTTCATCCGACATCTCTCTAGCCTTCCGCTCTGTCCGCCCATCTACTGCCTCACAGACTGCGATCCACATGGCCTCTCAATCCTCTCTACTTATGCAGTAGGCAGTGTGGCCTTGGCACATGAGAATGCGCATCTTGCTGTACCAAGTATCAGGTGGTTGGGTGTCAGACTTGAAGACGCATTGGCCACACAAGGTCAAGTTCGTCAAGAGGGGGACGAGAAAAATGGCAACGAAGAGGAAAGCGAGGTGGCCGGCGTATTAACGCTAAGCAAGAGGGATAGGAAGCTAGCGACCAACATGTTGGCATCCAACCCGGCTTTTGCGGAGGACACGAATGCCCAGTGGAGGAGGGAGGTACAGCGTATGTTGTTCTTGAACGTTAAGGCTGAGATACAGATCCTTGGTAGCAGAGACAAACTTGGCGATTGGGTCGAGAGGAGGATTGCGGAATGTCAAATAGAGAAGTAGTGCCGAATAGCTAATGGTGACTCGAATAAACTCGATATCTTATTGCTATGGAATGCACTCTTGAATAATAGAAGGACATGTCCCTCCTTATGCCCGCCCTCTCGTCTCTTCGTTCAGTGCCGCAGCCTCCCCTTCACTTCTCCTCCCCCTTACCGCCCACCTCATAAGAGTACCCCAAGTTCTGCACATCGACCTTCTGCTCGTCCACAGACTCATTGCCAAGGGGTTTCTGAGTCCACACACGCTTCGTCTTCTGATAAATATGCCACTTTGAATCCAACTCCTTCCTCATCCCGGCAAGGTAAACCTGGATCTGCTCCGGACTCCACGGGGTTGGCGGACCGAACCATTCTCCAATTAACACCTATCAACCTGCTCTCCTACTCACAAACTCACTTACGTTAGTCGGAATGTACATTACCCAGCCCTCCATGCCAGGCCTATTACACTGCATGTCCACTCTCCCGCCATCCTTATAGATTGGATGGCGAGACCAAGGACTCAAAGGTGTCTTGTAGCCGCGCTCATGCACATTTATGAAACGTACGGCTTCTATGCTGGAACGCATGGTGTCGTATACGTTCAAGGGCTTATTGTAGGTTTTTGCGGATTTGGCAAAGAAGGAGCCGAGCTTTGCGAGGTTGGAGTCTGCTGACATAGTCCCGTAGTCGCAGTGGGCTCCTGGGTCCGTCTCTAAATGCTCAATCCATGCTGTTGTGCGATGTTAGTGATACTGCTGCTTCAATGAAATGAAAGGGAAAGGTCAAGAAACCTCCAGGAGCGAGATTTCTGCGACATGCTAGCTCTGTTATTGGTCGCTGAGGGAAGGAAAACGTACTCATAAGCCTGCTTGTACAGGTTTGTCCACTCTTCCTGGGTGGAGGAGCCAAGCATGAGACGCATATAGATCAGGTCAAACTTCAGAGGCTACGTCCATTCCTTGGTAGCATCATCGCTAGTGTCTCGTCAGCACATCCTGTCGTTTCAGATCATCACAAAGCTCGACGAACATTTCCAGAATACAGTTTGGCGGCAAGTAACTGTGTGGAGACGGAGACAGGTCCACACCTCTGACATTCACTGCAGCCAGTTAGCAACTATCAGCCACTTCCCTTGTTTCCTTGTGCCTAATACGGGCGAGCTTACGATTGTTGAAAGTATCGGCGACACCAATTGCCCAGTTTCCATCACCAGTCTCAATATACAATACATACTGTGTCTTATCGCTGATCAGCGACTGGAATAGGGGGTTCTTCTCCTGGCTATCAAGGATCTTGTACCAGACGTGTCCAGCTTCGAGACACTCGAATTGCTGCTCATATGCTGGAGCCATATAGCCAGGCTTCAGGGACTTCCGTAAGCCGAACCATGATCAGAGTTATCATCCCACCAACCAGTTAGCAGGCGAATCACAACTTACTACCAAATACTCACAGCATCCACGTGCTCACCAATATCAACTGGCAAAAGCTCAGCCGGCACCGCAACAGACACAATCGGTTGCTCGTCGGCCGTCTCGCTGGCCGCTACTCTTAACGACTCAGCAGAGGTTGAAGTTTGTTCCGCCATGGTATTCGTATAATTCAACGTTTGAGATCCAGCTTTCAATACAAATTCGAAACTCAAAAATAAAGGACGATCGGGGGGCGCCATCTTACGTTGTACCACAGCTCGCCGGCGACGCCACTCATGCCATTTCCGACCTGCATTGGCGATGGGGGAAATATTTTGAGCTACGGTACCACTAAAACCCATGAATAAACGAGGGGCAATGCACGACCGTGGATTCATCACCTCTTCCGAGTCCGCCAGCTGCAGCAAATACGGATATCAACGAATGCTACCTCGTTCCCACATTAGGCCATTAAGACAGAGACATCAGCAGTTCGAGGTAGAATAATGCAGATGCAACAAATCAATTCACGTTCTAAACATTCTAGGCAAACTCAATCCTCCAATCCTCACCAATCCGCGCCCCCGGACTCTTAACCTCAGCCCATCTCCCATGGCCCCTCACACCTTCATGAAACACCACCCCCACGCTCCTCTCCTTCCCACCCTCCTTCAGCACCACAGTGTCTTTTCCTTCCCACGCCTTCGGTGCACCGACAATGATGACACGCTCAATGCGCACCCCATCCATACTCTTCTTAAACGCCGCCTTCGCCGCCTTCTTCGCGCCGGAGCACTTCTCAAAACAAGTGGAAGCGAGAGAGGAGGTGGTAGAGTTGAACTCGAACAAGCGGTGAATATATGCACCGCTCTGATAATCAAAGGACTCTCCGTCGTCAATGTACAACTCACCCTTAGCATTCCCATCATCGCCAAGAACGACAACAAGGGTATAAGGATCCCACCTCATCAACGCGGAGCTTCTTCTCGGACGATCCTTGCGCGGGATGATATTCCCACCTTGCATGAGCAATGGAATAGTTTCCAGCGGCGCCTCGATCTGGTGATTGCCCTTCCCGCGATAGACCTTGTAGGTGAAGTAGTCGTAGTAAGTCTTCTCATCTGGGAGATACATCTTTACGCTCTTGGCACCCTCTGTAACAACTGGGTGGGCCAAGAGGCCGGTAGAACCGACGAAGAACTGGTTATCCACATCAAATCCCGCCTCGTCGCCTGGATGCGTGAAGTAGTGTGGGCGGACGATAGGAGTACCATCCAGGGACGCCTCATGGAAAGCAGTGTACCAGGCTGGGAGGAGAGAGTATCTCAACCTCAGAGCCTGAGTAATAATCTCAGTATATGGAGCACCAGCAAGGTATGGCTCACGGCGACGAGTGTCGATGTGAGCGTGGGCGCGGAAAAATGGGTAAAAGGCTCCGGCTTGGTACCAGCGAGTCAAAAGCTCCTTCTCTGGGTTACCAAAGAACCCGCCGACGTCGGCGCCGGCGAATGGAAAGCCGGCGATGCCTTGTGAGAGGATCATTGGGAAGGAGATTGCTAATGCCTCCCACTTGGCCTCATTGTCTCCTGTCCACATAGCTCCGTAACGTTGAGAGCCGGCGTAGAAAGCACGGGTAAGGACGAATGGACGACGTGGCGTCTCACCCTTCTCGCGAGTGATAAGTGCCTGGTAAGTGGCGTTGTGGAAAGTCATGCCGTTCAAGTTGTGCAGATCGCGATGCTCCCAGTTATCATGATGAAGGTTATCCTTTGGCATGGTAGTCTCTGGGCCATTAAAAACGGATGGCTCGTTCATGTCGTTCCAGATCCAAGTATTGGCAAGCGTGCCCTTGAACTTGTTGTACTTGAACAAAGACTTCCACCAGTCGATGGCGGCAGGGTTGAAAGCATCGATCCAGTGGGATGAGCCTGGCCAGCACCATCCTTCGTAGATGTTACCGTCTTTATTGTGCACCGCCAAATCCTTCTTCTTGAGCTCGTCAACTACGTGATAGCCGCCCTCGTTTTTGATGTGCGGATCAATGATGGTAACCAGTTTGCGTCCGTGCTCGTCGAGCTGTTTGCCCATGCCGATTGGGTCTGGGAAGGTGAGCGCGTCCCAAGTGAAATACTTCTTGCCATCCGTGTACTCAATGTCAAGCCAGATGACATCGTATGGAATCTTGAACTTGTCCATCTTGCGGTCGACATCTCTGACATCCTCATCGGTGACATAGTTCCAGCGGCATTGGTGATAGCCGATGGCGAAGTCTTGTGGAAGCTGGGTATAACCAGTTAACTCGCCGTATGCCTTGGTGACGTCAGTTGGCTTCGGTCCGAGAAAAACGAAGACGTCTAGGAGACCTGACTCCGATATCCAGTGAGTCTTGGTATCAGTCTTGGAGCCGATGCCCAAGCTCAATGGGTTGTGAGCGGCAGTCTCCTTGATGACATCCACCCATGTCTCAGCAGCGTTCAGCCAGAAGACACCAACGGTAGAATCCTTCCTATGGGCCTGCATGAAAGGTATAGAGCCGTAGAGGGTCATTGGGCTGTCGACGATGTATTCAAAGACATCAGAGTTGTACAAGCGGTATGGCTCATTGTAATTGCCGTCACCTCCACGAGTAGACTTCAGAGACAAAGAACTGGCATGTTCTGGTACACCATAAACATGGTTGTATCCCGGAAAAGTAATGTCGAGAGCAATGGACTCTGGACCACGAGGCTTGGTGTCAGTATTGCCGCCAAAGCTCTCCTCCCACCATGTAGAGTCGTCATCCTTGTTGGCTGGGGCCTCCTCGCCTTCCTTTTTCTCATGCTCGATCTTTGCGCGCCACTGGTCGACATTGAGGAGACCACGATCATTAAGCTTGATCTCGAGATGTCCGTCTCTCTTGAAATCCAGGCGGAACGGGTTGTGGTGAATGACTGCCTCGAACTCCTTGTTTGGTCCGTACTTCACCACAGTCATCTCCTCTGTGGTTTCAACCAGTTCGGCATCCTCGTTTAGCTCGAGTCCGCCAACAATTACGAGATTGGCAGCCTCATTGTAGCGCTCTTTTCTTGCTTTACTGTTATGCCTGAGCTCAATATCTCCGTTCTGTCTCTTCTCCTCATCAACCGTAACTCTGGCAGTTCCAGACTGCAAAAAAGAGATAGTCAATGGCAGACGAGCTGTGGTACCACTTTGGTCCACAGCCTTCAGCACTGTGCCATGCAATTGTCCTTGTTCGAACTTTATCGATTCTGGTGAAAGGGAATATGGGACGACCCAACGCTGTGGTCCAACGGCAGCAGCAGCATCAGCGTATAATCTATTGCGCTTGCAGAAACCAGACTGCTGGCAAGTCTTGAAGTTCTCGTGTTTAACAGCCACTACAAACTGGTTAGCATGAGCTGCTTCAATACTTCCAGCCTAGCTGTCACTTACCTGAGGGCGCGATCAAGCAACATATGGCGGACAGAATCACAAACAGTGATATCCACCGCGAGGACAACACAGTTTGAGTCTTCATTGTAGCAATCAGTTGGGCCTCAGCATTGAGTTGAAAGATTTATTTTGTAAACAAACACGCTAACAGCTAGAATTCGACCTCTGCACGCTGCACCTTTGGAGCTTAGCTGTCCGCTACCCATGCGACCTTGGCAACGACGTCAAGGTACTCGTGTTCCGCCTGAAGTGTTAGGCTTGAGGTCTATTTTTGTCCCTCTAAGTCAGCTCCACGTGATCCTCACACAAATTTCCCCAGCAACAATCAGTGCCCAAAAGTGCTGCTGCCCCACCTTCCGCTCACTATCGATGGCTGATCCACACACTTCCACCCCTAGCGACGAACCCCTCATCAACAAATTTCTCAACCCGAAAACCCAAGCTTCTCTTCATACTTCTTTAAAACAAGAAATAACACATAACTTCAAAATGTCTACCGAGCAGACGTGAGTTATTGACTCCGCGCAATGACGCAAATACGTCTGCACGAAAGCTCTCAAAAAATGAGGGGTAGAATGTGCTGGCGGTGAGAATCTGAAAACTGACGGGTGCGAATAGCTTCATTGCCATCAAGCCAGACGGAGTCCAGCGTGGACTTGTCGGCCCAATCATTTCTCGCTTCGAGAACCGTGGGTAAGTTCGATTCCAATCCAAGAAGCTGTCAAAAAGCTCCCTTTGTTTACTTTAGAGCTGTAACTGACTCGAGAAACCAGTTACAAGCTTGCCGCCATTAAGCTCTGCACTCCAGGAAAGGAGCACCTCGAGAAGCACTACTCTGATCTCTCCTCTAAGGGATTTTTCGCCGGTCTCGTTGCCTACATGAACTCTGGCCCAATCTGCGCCATGGTCTGGGAGGGTAAGGATGCCGTCAAGACCGGCCGTGTCCTCCTCGGTGCCACCAACCCATTGGCCTCCGCCCCAGGAACCATCCGTGGTGACTTTGCGTATGTTTTATCCTGAACACCAGATAAGGGCCGAAATACTGACAACTCGCTAGCATCGATGTCGGACGCAACGTCTGCCACGGTTCCGACTCCGTCGAGAACGCCAAGAAGGAGATCGCTCTCTGGTTCAAGCCAGAGGAGGTCATCTCTTGGAAGTCCGCTGCCGAGAAGTGGGTTTACGAGAACTAAGTTCTCCCCTTTCCTCGCGCTTCCATATCTGCAAAGTAGACGACAACGTGTTTAGCTAGTCGAATATTGAGTAAATCTTCATACGAATGATACCAATTTGAGTCAAAAAATACCTACATGCGTGATTGCAGCTGCGGAACGTGTCCGAATGCTGCTAGTAAAGTCTTCGCCTTCTACTTCGATTTCATCTTGATGCCTACTGCGACCCAAGGATTCAATACATGGCCATATGCTAGTTTATGCCTTCATTTGTCACGGCCGATCGAATAAGCCACATCTAGATTCTACAATACTATTCATTGATATCTTGGTTAATCGCTTAAGCATATTAAGCTCGGTCTTGGCCATGTCCAATCGATTGTATATGTTCTTGTGTAATCATCGCGCTTACCTAGCCGCGCTCAAGCTCTCAACCGCCGAGGCCCGATTCAACCGCGACACCTTGCTGGCCGTCACCATTTCTCATCAATCCTCAACCACAGCACCTCGCCAACCAGTTAGACTTCACCGAAACCCTTTAGATACTCTTGAGTTGTGTCTGCACTTCTCCGGGCGCCATACGACATCGTCAGCGTCTACAAGCTCGTCCTAAGCCCAGCCTCGCTCACAGCCTCGCCCACAGCCTCGCCTGAGCTCTCGACACTGTTCTAATATTCATAGAGCTGCAACAGCTCCAACCGATTGTTATTGATATCCCTTGTTTTAAACACACAGACAAAAGCGCCGACATGTCTCCACGACTCTCGTTCCCTCGAACCATCTTCCGCTATCCACAGCGCCAACCACACACCCGTTCTTCAACCTTAACCACCACACCACAATCACGAATGGAACGGATACAAAACCGCATACCAAGATTCCTCCGCCCATACACTGCTCAATTATTACACGCGCCCGGCACTCACATAACATCTTTCCTCATCCTTCACGAACTAACGGCCATAATACCGCTCATCGTCCTCGGCGCATCATTCCACTACTCAGGTTGGCTTCCCAAATTTGTTAGTGAAGAAAAAGTCGCACAATATCAAGAGTTGTTTGGAAGGTACTTTGGGAGGAAGCATTGGTTTGGTGTGGAAGTGCCTTTATCCATACCAGAGGGTAATCAAACTGAGGGGAAACCAAAGACGTCAACGGTTGAGAGAATAGAGAAGCCGGTCGAGGGTGGTCTGCTGATACGAAGTGATGGGTTAAATGAGAGGGGGGCAGGGGAAGTAAATAGATATGGAGACGGAACGAGGATTGTGCTCGAGGTTGCGACGGCGTATGCGATCACGAAGGCTATGCTGCCAGGTAGGGTGATTGGGAGTGTGTGGGCTACGCCGTGGTTTGCTAGGACGGTTTTGGGTGCTTTTAGAAAGTTTAGACGATGACACGGAGTACTCATTTGCTTAAAGCCTGCGGGAAGGATTCCGCTTGATGAACAATTGCTGTGATACAGCATGGTGTGCTCTTAGCTTATTGCTTTACTCGTGACGCTCTACTATAGTAATGAATTGAGTGGTTGTGGCGTATTCGCAATCCAGCGCCCTCGTTTCTTCCATGATGGCGGGAACAGAAGATGTTATGTTAGAATAAGCAATTGGGCAGAGCAGGTAGCGAATTCAATTATGATGTGAAATGTGCTTCTTATTCTTTTGGCTATTTACATTGCTTTTATATGTGGTAACTACAGAAATGTAGCTCCTGTTTTTGGAGTGGTGCCGGATGCGGCAGACCTCAGGAATGTAGGTCTGGCCCCTTATAGGAGAAAGTTATATGGAACCGGCCACGGATCAGACGATCCTCGGAATAGTACCGCTTTCAACATGTTATGGATGCAGCTTCGTGCATCAATCCATAGTATTTGCTATGATTGGAAGGGCTAGCTTGGAGTTACCCTCATCAGCGCTGCCAATCGCGGTGCCTGGAGATGAGAAGTGACAATCTCGAGCATAAGATCAGGTTCTGTCCCACATTTCGTCTTTCGTTCATAACGTGAATCTAAGTTTCAGATATGGCTTCTCAAGTCGACAACGTACCTCAAAATGCGCCAACCGATCGCGGTGCAAATGCCACCGAACAAATCTCTGCTGAGAGCGCGTCCCCTTCTCCTCAAACTGCTGCGACGAATGGGGATGCTGGAAGCGCAAGCACTTCGATTGCGCCGGCCCTTGCACCTCTACACATTCCCTGCCAGCTAACGTATTTCTTAACACAACCAGGACGACGGCGACGCCGACTCTGCCTACGGCTCCAGCTTCAACAAGCAAGCCTTTCTCTCTTCCCTTCTCCACCCTCTCGGATATGCACTAACTGATTCACAGCGACGGCACATCTATAATCTCCCTCATCTACCGGGGCTACATCGAGAATGGGCCTAAATACCAAGTGCGGAAAGACGAGGGGTATACCATTCCAGCTGATGAGGCAGTTTGAGAGTCAGCATATCGGACATATGTATTACAAGGTGCCGGATAACCAGGAAGATAACCCCCTTGTTACGCTCGCCGATTGGAGGCAAGGCGCAAAACGTATTAGACATGGGTATGGGTGATGGCAGTTGGGCTATTGATGTTGCTGATACCTTCCTAATCGCAAGTTCTTGAGGCTCGAGTTGAAAGGAGTTCGGGACAGGGATTAAAATAGGAGTGAACGATAACTGGTCAACAGTGACGGTGAGAGGTGTTGATTTATATCCGCCACCCATCACCTCGGTCCCACCTAATTGCATACTCGGGGTAGACAACAGTGGAAGACCGTGGACGTGGGGGACTAAGTTCGATCTGATGCATATCCGTATGTTGCTCGGCTCTTTCGGGAGCGAGTGGGATCAGTTGTACAGAGAGGCTTATACGTAAAATTCCTCCCATCGAGTTAACTCAGCCATAATTAGCAAATTGTTAGGGACCTTGCTCCAGGCGGTAAGTCATAATCTTTGTACGTATGGTACGCGGAACTAATCCCTTATTAGGCTGGATCGAACACATGGAAGGCGACTGTGGCATGTACTGCGACGATGGCACCATGCCAGCAGACTCGCACCTCGCTAAGTTCAAGTCAGTCCTCTAACCTTGCAGTTTAACATTGAGTAGACCTTTTGATACTCCAGCGCACATGAGGGAGAGTATCGAGACACCGGGTTTTATCAATAACCACGAGAATAACTACACGGCACCGGTTGGGCCGTAGCCGGAGCACCCCATGTATAAAGACGCTGGGAGGTTAGGAACGTATTGTTAGAAAACTGGGGTAGATGCTGGACTTTGTTCTTGCTTACTAAGGTTAGTTTCGCTTAATATTGAGATAGTAAAGAAGTGCATGTCACTGGTTGGTTGATAGTAGACGGACCCAGCGTGGACGGTCGAGCAAGTCCAGGTCTGGCTGGCCATGATTAGGAATGATCTGGACTCGAAGTGGCACATCTATCACACTTTCAAAAGAGTCTGGGCTCAGAAGCCTTATGACACTTCACAGGCTGAGCCAAAGGTCGTTGTTCAGAGCCTTGGTTAGGCTGAGGAGGCGGCTAAGACAACTGGAACAGGCAGCGATGGTGAGGATAAGGTTAGCGCCGAGCAGAAGACCTCCCCAGCTTCGCCATGAAGCACAAAACAAGTGCAACTGGTTAGCTTGGATCATAGTGGGCTTTCGTGAATTGAACATTCTTTACAGTAGCATCATACACATACGAACACATCACATGAACAATTTATTCATCTCCGAATTTATAGTTGTTTCGATTAAACCCAGTCTTCTCCTCGCTAAGCTATGCAAATTATGCTAGCGTTCTGCGCTACACTGCAACGGCAAAGACAACGCTATCTAAACTCTGGTCATGTCCATGTCCATCGTGATTTTCCAGCCCAAAGGCCCGTAACGCCATGTTGTGCAAACAAATAGGTATCAGTATCCGGTCTCTTCGTCCCATCAACCTCCCCACTTCTCTCTTCTCATCCCCTCCATCTCCTGCTTAAATTTTACGCCCACTTGCCAAGAACACCCATCAAAATCATCCCACATACCAGTGCAATACCGGCCGGCAGGACCTTCGTCCATCTCGCGTCTCTCAGCTCACCAAACATCCAGTCGTGAGCCCACATCCCAACGCATCCAACCCAAAGCAGAATACCAGCCGACACCGCGTCTAGCGTACCCAAAGCAATGATCGTGTTTGGGTCGTTACCGTTGAACGACTTCAGGACTCCAATCCCAATAGCCATGCCAATAGGAGTGATGATGGCGAACAATCCTGGGAGTAGAAGGTTTTTAATTTGTACCCAAGAAAGCAGGTGTTTGTGGTCGGCGTGCGATGGATCGGAGGTAAGTGCAGCGATGCGAGCACCAAGAGCAAGACCCTCAAACATCTGATGGAACAAAATGACAACATAGAGCGTGATGAATACACTATCGCCCGCGACGACGAGCGTGATACCCAGGAGGATGGAGTGAAAAATGATTCCGGCCTCCAATACCAACACCGAGAATTTATCCTGAGGTGCGATGGAGCATGAGTCTACGTCTGGGACAGTGGCGTGGTGGTGATGGTGGCTGGGTCCTTCAGTATCAACAGAGCCGGGTGCGTGGTCGTGGGTGTCTTGGGCGTGAGCATGCGCTTCTTTGGTTGGCGCGAATTGGCCGTGTACGTCGAATTGGGAAACGTCTGTGTTGCTGTCTGCGGGGGAGTTGTCGGCAGTCGCTCTGGGAGTGGCAAGGACGTTACGACGCCAGCTGGCGAGGCGGTGGCCGAGGTACTCGACTAGGAATGCGATGAAGGCGCCGGCCATAGCGATCGCGGAGGTGGTAGCCTCGTATTTGAGGGGTGGAAGACACTCATTGGCGAACATGAGGTTGGCGTGAGTCAGTAGATGGACGAAAGCGGTTGCTATAATTACTCCTGTACCGAATTGCTTGATGATGGTGAAAATTAGGCCGGAGGTGTCCATGTTCAGGACCTTCTTAAGGAAAAGAGGGAGGTAGACGGAAAAGGCTGCGCCGACGAGCATAGGGAAGATAAGGCCGATGCGCAACTTGATATTGTAGTCTCTGTCTTTGCGGGAGCAGGTTTGCTCGGCGGAGCCACCTGTGCAGTGCTCGACGCCGGCATGGAAGTGGCAGGATTCTGCTGTGGAGGATTTCGCTTTGTCATGGCCGTGGCCTTCGAGATCACCGTCTCCTCCTGTTGCTGATAGTGCGCGGACCTCGACTTCGTTTCCAGCAGCGTCTTTGCAGAACATTTCGGTGGCGCCGTGCGCGTGGCATTCGTTGTAGGCAGTTGGTAGAGTTTCGGCGCCTGTCGGTGTAGAAACCATGACTTGTACCTCTTCGCCTTCGCCATTTATACACATCGGTGTGCTTTCATGTATATGACACCCTGTCACTGCGGTAGTTTGACCTGTCGTCGTTTTTGACCCTGCTTTCTCAGCGTGCACATGGCCCTCGTGTCCGTGATCACCATGGTCCTCGAGATTTTTCGCGGTTGCTGATAACGGATGAACTTCGACATCGTTTCCGTCAACATCCTCGCAGAAGATCTCTGTTCCCTGGGCGTGACAGTTGTTAAACGAAGTTGGTAGAGTGTCGGTGCCGGTTGGAGTTGGAACAACCACCTTCACCTTCTCGCCATTGCCATTGATGCAGACTGGAGTGGACTCGTGGATGTGGCAGTCAGTGACGGCCGTGGTTTGACCAGTAGTTACGGCGGCGGCGAGAACTGGGGCAGTTGTAGCGGAAGGGATGACGGTGGCCAGGGGGCCTGTTGCAGTGCCGACGGCAGTCTCTTGTCCATTTGGGAGATAGCAGTACCTATTAATGCGTTAACATGTTGCTCAATTCGTTGTGCACAGACTATACTCACTCAATACCTGCATGGAGATGACATCCTGTCAAGGTGGTCTGGGCTTGTGCCCCACAGATAGCGCAGTAAGCGAACAGAGCCGCAACGAAGACCTTAAGGACCATCGCGTCTAATCTCGGTGATGGAGGTTAATGTAGGTTGTCGTTTGTCGATATGTCGAGAGAAGAATCAGGAGACAAACTACGATAGGGGAGGGAAGCAATCAAATAAGTAGAGAAAGTCTAGCTCCAAGATTAATCCTCCAAGTCACCCACGACCCAAAAAAGTGGGCAAGCTCCTTCCCAAACAATTCTTCACTCAATCTACATCGCCAAGTCTTCGCGTTCCATTTGCTTTATGTTGACTCGTTTGAATCTGGGACATGTGGCTTGGCGCTTGCGGCAAGTGGCTTGGAAACCGTAACCTTGGTGGATAAAACACCCGAATGGTGCGGCTGGCCCGCCGCTATGGTTGGCTGGCCGCGGTGGTTTACGACAGAGGCGGGTCCTGGCCGTAACCTTGGGGGATAAGTGGAGTGCGCCACGATGACCTTGGTAGATTGACTACGCCGACGACACACAAGCGCAATCCTGCGATGCAGTAATGATGACCACAATGAACTAACATCTCAAAGGTTCATTGTGACGACCTTGTTGTGGAGATGATTCTTGGTCTTATGTTCTTCGTAGGCGCGTCATTCACTATAAATCTCCATGAAATCTTTGTTAGATCACCGTCGACGATGCTACCAGACTTGCTGGACTCGGTGGGAGGACAAGCTTCAACCGTCATGTGTTATCGCAGCTTCGGTCGCTCCTGGAGGCGCATTCACTGGGCAGCAGGAGAGACTTGCAGAATTTACGCGCATAATCTGTCATGTAGTCCCCAAGGTTGCAACTCATGCCGCAATACGAGCATCAAGATCTGGACCAGCTCCAACCATCCAACAAGCTTCAAAGATGAAAATCAATGATGCCAACCGCCACTTAAAAATACCCTGCAAGCACCCCAGCAAGAGCCTACCCAGTTGGCTAAAGAAAACAATCTGTAGCACTCCATTCCTGACGACAGAAAGAACATCCCAGCCCGCTTAATTTGCCGAAAATGGCGAGCTGTAGATTCCTTGGCATGATGGAAATATGCGCGCAGCTAAGAAGCTTGACAATGCCAAGAGAAAGTTGTTACCTTGATGGATAACATTCGTCCTGCTCCCGATGGTGGCTTTGCCTGGCGTCTATGGCACGATGTGCATGTTTGATTGGCCAAGGTAGGTTCAAAGAGAGCAAACTTTGAGATGGTTTCTTCGAAGAAGTGTTATATTCATCCAGGTTATATCCAGAAATCACAGGTCGCAGAGAGCCGCTAATGGCGCGATGATTGTTGGGTTCTGTCAAGTCATTCCTGTCTGCTCTCGCTCAATTGTGACAAGAGCGAGAGTTCTTTACTCTCAAACCTACCTCTCGAGGATCAGAGATCTATCCACCAAGGTATTGCTCAAGCTCATTTGGAAGCGAAGCTAGTGTTGTGTTCGGCCTTTTTATTCGTTACGGTATTCCCAAAGCAGAAAGCACGCCATCACGTCAACCAGTTTGCTGGATAATCCAGCAAATACTGGCGAAAGCAGTCACATACCCATCAAGGTTACGTCCAAGACATGCTAGGCTAAGAAAATCTCAGTATACCACTCATGCACGCATTCTCAAAGGCTTGGCACTATACAGCAAGACCTGAGCCCTCTAAACAGCAGTAGGACATACCCATCAAGGTAGCAGATTTCCTCTTTCGCACGGCTCACCACCACGTTAGCTGTCACCAACCTCCCAATACCAAGGAAGTGGTAGACGCTCCTTCCCCTCTGTCTCCCGTCTTTCTCGCACTTTCGTAGGTCTTTTCTAGTTCTGATCCGTATCATCGTGAAGAAGATCGACCATAAAGGTCTCAATTCCCCTCTTCTGACCCTTCTTTCCATCCACCACCAAACACCTCTAGTATCAACTTCCCATTCCAACCATCTTCTTCTTCATCTCTGTTTTTGTACCCTATCTCGGCCATCAATATGAACACCGCCGCTCTCCTTCTCGCCCTGGCACCAGCGGCCCTCGCTCTCCCGTTCTCCTCAACAGCCTCCTTCGCCGCAACACCATCTTTCACTATCGAACCATACGACTGGACCAAAGGTTACGAGAGCGACTTCACCATACACACTTCTTGCAATGCCACCGATCGTCATGAGTTGACTGCTGCACTTGAGGAGACTGTGTTGTTGGCTAGGCATGCCAAGGAGCATGGTTAATCTTTCCCCTTCTTCTTTTCCACTCTCTCTCTCTGCATCATCGCAGACGACAGATTGGAGGTAGAACTTCTAGGCCTATTCTGACGACAAACCAGTCCTTATCCACGGAAACAACTCCGAAGTCTACCAAAAATATTTCGGCTTAACCCCCCGCGCTCCAGTGATCGGCTGGCTCGACAAGATCGCCTCCTCCAGCAAGGCCGGCGTCATCTTTCGCTGCGACGACCCAGACAAGAACTGCGAGACTCAAGATGGTAAGCGTCTTCCATTCATATACCATTCCTTTCTTCTTAGCTAACACAAACCAGCCTGGGCAGGCCACCACCGCGGCTCCAACGCCACATCCGAGACCGTCATCTGCCCACTCTCCTACACCTCCCGTCTCCGCCTTAGCTCTCTCTGTGGAAGAGGTTTTGATATCGCGACTGGGAAGCTGAATAGCTATTGGGCAGCAGACCTCATGCACCGCCTCTGGCACGTCCCGGCAGTTGGCGAAGACGTAAGTACCTTCTTCTCTCGTCTCCTCGTCCTCCCTTCTTTCTTTCTCATTCTATTTCATAAAATAAGGGTAAAATTTGACGGGAAGTAGGAGATCCACCACTATGCAGACACCTACGAAGAGATGCTCTCCCTCGCCAAGTCCGAGAACGCCACGGACGCTGCACGCAACTCGAACTCCCTGTCTTACTTTGCAATGGAGGCTTATGCGTATGATATCGCTATTCCTGGTGAGGGTTGCCCGGGAAAGGCGCCGGAGCATGATCAGGAGGACCACGACCACGCCGAAGCTTCAAGCACAACTATCAGCTCTTCGGCGACAGCGCCAAGCGTCACGCCGACTCGTGTCATTCCTGCTGTTAACTCTACGGTTCAAGTTACGGCGAAGGTTACGAAGACGGAGACTGAGATTAAGGAGGGTCAGGATTGCCATACACACGATGATGGAGAGGTGCACTGCCCTTAGACTCCCCAGTGTTGACATGGCCGACGCAGGCCAAGAGAGGTTTTGGGATGAAAGGCGGTGCTGGATACAGGTAGATTCACGTAGGTACACCTACCCGACCACCTTTATCAACTCTACCCGAGTGCTCGACTATATATCTAGTAAATACCTAAGCACAACGGTATGCCTAAAACAGTTGGTATCATCACATGATTTGACGCATAAAAGTCGTTAAAACCATGATATCTTGATAGTGAGATCTAAATTGCATGTCAGGCAAGCGTAGAACAGCATTTGTCTCTCCCAAAGCCAATGTTATCAAATATGTTTCGAAAAAGTCACGTGTGTTAGGCCCTCGCCGGTGGCCGGTTTCTTGTCACTTGCTGAAGACATAATTGTAGGAAGGCTTAGGGCTTTTGGCAGAATAGTGTCGGCGGGTCACATCAGCTTTGTGTTCGAGTCGTACCACAAGGTTGACTTGGAGAGACGGGAGCGTTGGTGAGGGTTAGCTCTAAGCTAACTGGCTTCCTGAGATATTGCGAGGTTCGATGCGCCATGTTGCGTTCATCACATCTTCCGCCTCCCCTTATTGGAATCAAATGTTCCAAATCACCCGTGTTCTGGGGGACCTAAGAACGAGTTGTGCAGCAAGATACTCGCGGCGTTCTTGTGATCAAGAGTTTGCGATTGGGGGGGACCATTTCTCAGCCCCCTAATTGTGGAGCGAGGTATCAAGGTCTGACCGGTTGCTATATACTGCCATCTTTGTGGCATAACCAAGAGGAGAGAATATAAATTCAGGGTCATGGAGATGGAGGCTAGATATTCTGCTTCTTTGCATTGGCCTTATCCTCGCCATCACTTCCAATGCAGGTAGACTTGTCCAAGTCCTCGATCTCGACCTTTGCGTCCTCTTTTGGCGTATCGTATGGTTTCTGTGCCCATACTCTCTTGCCTTTCTGGTACAGATGCCACTTCTGATCGAGCTCCTTCCTGATCTGAGCAAGCCACACTCTCACTTGTTCGCTGGACCATGGCTCAGGACGACCATACTGCTCCCCGTTAGCCATTTTCCACCAATATCAGCATTGCAAGGCTTCTAATTATCTTAGTCAGCAACTGCATTACCCATCCCAAGTTGTTAGTACCATTCTCTGCATAATAACAACTGTATTCGCCTCCAAGACACATACCTTCCATGGCAGATTTCCATGCCTGGGTACCAATACGACCTGCATTCTTGTAGACCGGATGCTTTCGCCACGCTCCAATCGGCGCCTTGTAGCTCTTCTCGTGTAGATTTATGAAGCCGGCTTTCTCGATGCGGGACCTCATGTAATCGATGAGATCGGTGGGTTTGCCATAGTCATCGGTTAGCTGCTTCATCTGATCGCCGTATTTAGCCAGCTCGGAGTCCTTAGGCATGGTGTCATCATCGCAATACATTGCGGGATCGCTGCAATATGTTAGAATAGAAGTTGATCTTGAACGAAAGTGACGAGGAAGACAATGCCGCACCCTTCAAAATGCTCAATCCAAGCACCTGGCCTGAGATTGCTATAGTGCTGTTAGTTAAAGAGCTTGTTTGGATACGTGGTTGATATACTCGTAGGCTTGCTTATACATTTGGTCCCACTCGTCTCTTGTGAAGGAGCTCATCCCGATGCGGATGCGGATAAGATCAAACTTGGTATTCCATGTCCATTCTTGAAGGACATCATCGCTATGTTACCGTTAGTAGAATCCTAGGGGTTTCGATAATCGGAGAACATTTCCAAAATGCACTTATGCGGCACACTGGAGTGCAGAGGCGGGTAGAGATCGATACCACGAACGGTAACTAATCGGCTAGTCAGCCACTGAACTCTTCCGATCAAGACGCAAATTCGGACTAACGATGTGAAAAAGTATCAGCCACGTCGATCGCCCACGAAGCATCGCCCGTGCCGATATCAATGACATTCTGAGCCTTGTCGCTAACCGGTGCGTAGAAGAGCGGATTTGAATTCTGGCTATCGAGAATCCTATAGAAGATGTGGAATGCTGCCAGTCCTTCGAAATGTTGCTCATCTGCTGGAGTCACATATCCTTCGCCCTTCAGACTCTGATATTTGCGTCCATTCTCAATGTATCCGCGATAGTATGCGCTGTTGACAGACTGGGTTTCACTTTCATATGTCAGCTTGTTGATTTTTCAGGCGAAGGGGAGCCAATCACCTTTCAATGCTGCTACCATAAGCCGAGTGGTTGTCGTCGTCTTCGTCCTTGCAGTTGTCTTATGAGCAAGAAGTCGAAGCGAAACTGGTTATGCACTTACAACTGCAACATGCCCATCAATGTCTTCTGGCAACGGCTCTGTTGGAATTGCAGGAGGCGCTTCAGTCGACGCTTGTAGAGAAGCACTCTTGGCCGTTCTGTCCTCAGGGTTGCTCACACCGCTGGTCTCTGGTGCGCTCGCGAGCCTCCTCACATGTCAATGCCATTTTAAAAACTCAACAAAATCTCAAATCACCGATGTTCAATCGATCAACACAAAAGCAGAAAATCCACGATTAAGAAAGGCTCAAATGGCGGCGCCTGTCTGGCTTTATGTTATGGTCCGGTCCGTTCCTCGCCTCCCGCACCCGCGTTAATGTTGGTGAGGGAAAAGTCAACCCCCGCCATACTTCCCTGTATACATTCCAGCATTTTCATTATTGATGCACGAAGCTGCATTCATCACATCTACCGTCCCCGCGGTTTGTTTCGCGATTGCCTGCCGTGGCACGACAAATCGATCGAGGTCAAACGTGGTGGTGTGGTGCGATGGAAAGTGAGTAACACAAGAGTGTGGCATGAAGCGCATAACACCTAGAGTTAGTCACGAAAAGCATTAGGGCCCGTTTGATTGCAAGTTGAAACTTCTGCAATGTTATATGCTTGTACCAACTCTTCTTTTTGCAATTGCTCCTCTTCAATTTATGTATTAGCAGTTGTAGCTTCTGCATCTTGCAATGCCTGGCTTCCTCTTGCCCACTCCTATAAGAGGTATTTTGCATTGCAATGCGGCGTCAAACAAGCAGTGTAAGCAACACGGTTTGACGAAAATGTGTTTGTAGTTGCAGAGCCAATGGTTGGCTTGTAAACATCAGGGTTGAATAAAAAGCGCATTACGCGGTGGTATATGCGGTGTATAGTTGACGTTCTGTGCTGAAGTTGCTCTGCAATGCGCCCCATGGGCATGTTGGTTGAGACCACAAAGAGAGAGATTGCAAGTTGCTTGTTAGTAGTGTTCAATTAAATGTATTCGCTCGTCAAGTACTTTAATATGATTATATTTGTGAGTAGCTGACGGAGATTACTTGAGTAGTTATGAATTGTGGGAGGTTATTTTTGAGCTTAGGCTATTTAACAATGAAATTAACTCCCATGACAAAAGAAATGCCTTCATAATATACAGTAATGACTAGCTTTTAGTCCCATCTCCCTCTTCAAGGATAATACGCCAACTTTTTAAGCATAATGGCTTACAAAGCGTACTTGGAAGTGGGCAGTTCCCGTTTCTAGTAGCGATATCACCGGCCGCACTGGATATGCGCTCTGGTGGGTCAATAAGACAAGCAATAAGCTTGTCCTTTGCTTTTTTTTCCTCTGCTCTATTCAGCTCTATTCAGCTCTCAAGCCAGATCTGATCAAAAACGCGATTCTAGGATTACAAACTTTTTCTACCGTAAAATGGCTGGTTTTGTGCTCACTGGATAGACCAAAGTATTCATTGAGCTTCGTTATGACCGCAGTGCATGCCTTCCCAATAAAGGCACCTTTGATACGCAAATCCTATTTTCCTTTTAGTTTCTGTATTATGACAAGATACAGTGGAACTGTATGGCTAAGAGTTAGAAAGTAGTCTCTTTGCAACTTAGTAATAGGCTTAACAAAGATTGGAAAGAAGTTTCTGGCAGCCCTGATGGTTTTCTGGTCTTGTGGTGTTAAATACAATATATTACATTGTTGGCTCCATGGTCTGTACTCCACACACTCCACTGGTTGCTCTTTTGAGCTCAAAAGCAATATCTAGCGTTGTATGTACGGATGACCAACAACCAGGTATGTCCAAGGTCAGCTGATAGTAAGTAACTTTGACTGCTTTTGCTTGCTTTCTCAGTTGAGCTTTCTAACTACGGCAACTTCAAAATAAATACATGTTGTCCTTGAGCTTGTCCAAACTAGTAGGGATTTCCATTTCCTGAGCACTGTTGGCAGAATTTTGACTTCAATATGGCCTCAAAGATGCAAAATATTTCTCGGCATCATCAAATGGGTTGGCTTTGAGAGCTTTTAAGGCTAGTTGTACAGTCAAATCCATGACATAAGCCATACATCTAATATTGCCCAAAAATAACTATAAACACATAACGTGCATGCATAACGAGTGGGCCATGCAAACGAACGGGCCACTTCCCCAACAAACA